>PVLD010020296.1:0-34238 GCA_004027595.1 Dinomys branickii
GGCTGCTCCAATGGTTACTTCTCTTTGGGAGAATGTCCCTTAAGCTGTCTGCTGAGATTTCCGCTTCTACTCCCTACCCCAAGACCTGGCCGGGGCGAATAAACAGCTCGCCACCCCAGGATTCTTGCAGATAGGCCACTCAGGTGTTCCTCCCTGGGTGGAGCTCCTTCCCCCCTCACAAAACCCGTTGGGGCGCCTAGGTAGGTCTTCCCACCTGGGAGATCCCGCAGTCCTTAAAGCTGCTTTGATGTCTCTCGCTGGGCTGAGCTTCTTCCCAATTCAGGAAAAACCGGTTAGAGCGAGCACTTAACTCACCCTGTGATCGTGCAGACAGGAGTGCCGTTCAGATGTTTTTCCCTGGATGGAGATTTTCCCCGACTCAGAAATCCCGCCGGCCGGTCGCTGTTGCTCCAGTTCGCACAGTGCTGGCTGCGGGGGTGGGGTTCTGAGCGGGATCCCGGAGCGCTGCCCGGTTTGGTGCAGTTTGTCCCAGTAGCACGTTCTCTGTTGGGTTCAGGAGCTGAAGCCATTCTTCCCTCCACACTCACTCTCTCGGCTGGTCATCTTCTTCCCGGAAGTCCTTATTTCTGTCTTCATATTGCTATATTTCATTGTTTGGGTGGTAATCCTCTGGGAGGTTCTCTCTCTGCTGCCTACCCGGTCGCCATCTTCCCGGAAGTCCCTCGCACATTTATTTTTATATCATATTGTCTTTTCCAGGGGAAAACATCTTACCAGAGGTAGGTCACTGTATGTATTCTTTTAAACATACTAGTATAATTGTAGCATTAAAAAAATTCCAGACCTAAAAACGCTGTCTCTTTGTCTTGTCATAATTCAAGGGTCTGGACTTACACTCTGATGGTCAGGCTCAGAGTCCAGCCTCACATTTTCTGCATCCATCTATTTTTTTTAAAGAGAATTTAAAAAAAAAGAACAGTAGCAAAATGCCAACAACATAGACAAAAACAAAACAAAACAAAAACAGTAAGAATGATACAGAGTTTCAGAACAAAATGATAGGGATTGACAGTTGTTGTTGTATTACATATTTTTATCTGCGTTGAAGTTGGTCCGGTTACCAGATGTAAGAATGTAAGATTAATCAAACCATTAAAGAGAATAAAAAATAAAAACAAAAAATTATAAATGATACAGAGTTTCACCAAAGAAGACAACAAGAATTCAACAGTGATTGTTGTGCTGCATATCGTTGTCTATGTGTAGGGAAAGTAGAGATGTGTGGCTTAGTTGTTCATTTCAGTGCATGCAGCTTGTGAGTAGAATAACTTGAACTGTCAAGGCGAGTTCACTATCATACTGGGCTCTTCTATTCTCATGTTTCAGGAAATGACTGCATGTGGATTTATGTACCACCTAACAGGCAGAAACTAAGTTTTTCTCTTTGTGTAGGAATCTTATGCCCTGCTTAACAAATACGGGCTCCTGATAGCAAAGGAAGAGACGGACAAAGTGGACAGCCTGCGGTATGCTTGGGAGAAGCTGCTGGTACGTGCCAGTGAGGTCCAGAAGGAATTAGTCTCCCTGCAGCCTGGTTTCAGGAAGGAGCTTATTGGAACCATGGAGGTCTTCCTCCAAGACTGTCGCCAGTTTTATCTGGATTATGATTTGGTATGGCTCTGTCTTTCTATGTGTGTAATTTCAAGGGAGAGTAGCTAGAACATACAAAATGCAATTGTTCAAATATCCCCTAGGAACGGGCATTTTATTTTCAAGACAGTTAAAGGCATTTCCCTTTCCCTTTAGAGTTCATCTAGAATAATTTCAGCATGAAATGGGGAATTTAAAAGAACTGTTCACATTGCATCATTGTTCGGTTACTGAACTTACAACTTCCTAAATGTAGGTAGACAGGCACTATTCAAACACAAGTACTGTGCCTCCTCTTCACAGCATTTCTTTTGTTTTCTTTTTGCTTTACTGGAAGGTGAAGCCAGGGAATTCATACTGAGTTACATTTCCAGATCTTTCTACATTAAAAAAAATTGATACAAGCTCTTATTAAACTGTTAACTTGGCTGGGGTGGTGGTGCACACCTTTAATCCCAGCACTTGGGAGGTTGAGGCAGGAAGATCATTGTGAGTTCGAGGCCAGCCTGGGCTACAAAGTGAGCTCAAAGCCAGCCTGAACTGCATAGTGAGGCCCTGTCTCAAAAAAAAAATTGTTTATTTGCCCAGGCTGGACTTAGTTCTACCTTAGCCTTCCAGAGTGCTGGGTTTGCAGTGTTTCTTAGTTGTACAAATGCTAAGGCACCCAGAAAGTGCCAGGCTCTGTCCATTGTGCTGAAAATACAGTGGCAAACAAGAAGGTGTAGCCCTGCTTGGAAGCCAGTTGTGTTTCAGTCGTGAATTTTAGAGCAGAGTCTTCTAGTGGAAATGTGTTGTGTTGTGCCTTCCCTTTCCAGCCCACTGTAATGTGGTACAGAGAGGAAATACGTATATAAAGTATGAGTTAAACTTTTAACTGGTTAACCAGAAGCATACCAAAGCACAAAGCTCATGTCTGTTTGGATGAATGTACTCACTTCACGGGTGATGAAGCAGAGAAGCTCACATGTTTAAGGTGTCACATGAAGGAAAACCTTTTTGGAATATTTAGATTATAGTTCACTTTACAAACTGTATTAGAATGGTGAAATCTGTGAGTTAATGTTCTAGTGTTTTTGTTCTAGAGATATGTGCTTTTTCCAGAGGAGCTATTGACTTTTCTTTGCCTCTGTTACCTAATAAGTGAAAATAAATCTTTTAGACTTTCAAAGTCTGTTAACTCATTGAAATTTTACCACATTTCCAAGTACATAACTTTCTGAGTCCTTTTTACAAATAAAGAACTGTTTTCTATCATGTATGTGACAAGTGTGGACATGAATTTTGATATTGAGGTAGTTAGAGTTCATGAGATTTGGACACAAACGCTTAGTTCTGTTTTGTGTTGTTTGACTTTTTGCTTCAGAATGGTCCCATGGTGAGTGGCTTGAATCCCCAGGAAGCCAGTGACAGGCTTATCATGTTTCAGGTAATCTTTTACATTGCTCTATCTTCCTAAACATTATTAGATTCTAAGCAGGCACGTTTTAAAAAGATAGACAAGTTTATTGTCTCAATATGGAATGTGCTTACCTTTTTGAAAGTACAATTGTGTGTGATTATAATTAGGAGCAGTTTTTGTGAACTAATCATACTCATTTAGCATTCTACATGTGCTCTGAGGTCACATGCTCTTGCTGGTTTCCTAGGCTTTTACTTTCCTTCCCATGTTTGAACATGTATAAATCATGTCAATTAGTCTTCTCTTGTGTTTTTATTAGAATCAATTTGATAATATCTATCGGAAATACATCACCTATACTGGAGGAGAGGAACTTTTTGGTCTTCCAGTTACACAGTATCCTCAGCTTCTTGAAATAAAAAAACAGTTAAATCTTCTACAGAAAATATACACTCTGTACAACAGAGTCATAGAGACTGTAAATAGTTATCAAGATACTCTTTGGTCAGAAGTGAATATCGAAAAAATCAACAGTGAACTCTTAGAATTCCAGAACAGGTAAGAAAGGAAATGTTTAGCCTGCTCAGAGCTACGGGGCTTCAAAGGCTTTCCACTTTGATGGGCTGCCAGCCTCTTTTTGTGTCCCAGATATTTTGAAAGCGCATCTTGCCGCACTACTGTTATCTGTTGACATCATCCTTGTCAAGTGCTCTTTATGAATTT
This sequence comes from Dinomys branickii, assembly GCA_004027595.1. Taxonomy (NCBI): domain Eukaryota; kingdom Metazoa; phylum Chordata; class Mammalia; order Rodentia; family Dinomyidae; genus Dinomys; species Dinomys branickii. The sequence goes on from PVLD010020296.1 coordinate 3,734, forward strand.
TCCCTGTGTTTATCAGATAACCACATCCTTTAATCACAGATGAATCTTGTCAGGACCTTTTCTGTAGGTTGGAGGGAGCTGATCTGTGTTTGCATCACACATACGAAGTTTATGTTAGATAATTTTCTGGAATAAAAACAAGAACCTGTGATTCTTTAACCTTGTTTTAAATACAAAAACCAAGGAAAAGGAAAATCATTTGTTGTATGTATTAGGTGACTGCCTGGTACACTCTTGTGCTTTGCGGTAGTTAAGTTCTCAATCCATGTTTGTAGAGTTGAAATGAATTACAAGGTACCTCTATTCTCTGAAGTAATGTTCCTGGGTAAATGCCTTGGGACACTGAAAAAGAACCTTCCAGATTTGGAAGAACAATTTTGTGTAATACGTGCAGTATATAGTAGGAACAGCCTCCAAGTCATGAGATTTCAAAATGAGGTAGGTATTTGAAGATACAAGTGCTACCCAACAGTCTTGGATTAGAGATGTCTGGGCTTATGTTCAAATGGCTTTTAGTGCAGATTTCCCTCTACAGGTGTCGGAAGCTGCCCCGGGCATTGAAGGACTGGCGGGCTTATTTGGACTTGAAGAAGACCATTGATGATTTCAGCGAGTGCTGCCCCCTACTGGAATACATGGCCAGTAAAGCCATGATGGACAGGCACTGGGAGAGGATCACTGTTCTTACGGGGCACAGTCTGGATGTGGGGAACGAAACTTTTAAGTTAAGAAATATCATGGAGGCCCCTCTTCTGAAATACAAAGAAGAAATAGAGGTACAGTTGTGGGATTCTGTGGTGGAAGACGGTGGGCTGTGATAGCGTCCCGGTGTCACAGTGTAAACCATGCAGACACATCTGAAACTCCATTCCCGACATCCAGCCATTAATTCCTCAACAAGCGTTTATTTCAATGCCTTCCATGTGACAGAGTCTGTGCTGGGGACATAAAGATGCACATCAGCATTCATAGGCCGTTAAACAATATAATGGAATAATTATGTAAGTAAAGGCGTAATTATACTTCGCAGTAAACACCACTTAGGGAAATGTACCCTACTGCAGAAGTGCCTGTGACGAGGGAGCTGGTGGGTGATGAAGGGGAAGCCGGGCTGTTCGCGCAGACCTCGCGAGGGAAGGGAGTGTGGTCACGTGGGGCTTTGAAAATGCACAAGAGCACTTCAGATGCAAAGAATGTCACGTGTGTTGGAGGAACAGGAGTTGGCTGTGTGGCTGGAGTGTGGTGGAAGGGAGAGAGGGAGGAAACAGTTGGGGCCTGGGAAATAGAGTGAACCTAGAATATGCTATAGATTTTGGTCTCTAAAGCAAGGGAGGCCCACCTGGAAGATGTGTTTGCAGTAGGGGAGGCCATTGTTAGATTTACATTTTGTAAGGATCATCCTGGTAGTTACGTATAGAAGGAATTTAAGGAGAGTAAGAAGAGAGAGATGGCAAAACCAATTAAAGGGTTTAGAGAGTAACTCAGGTCACTCTTAAAGGGGTGGTAGTGCAGTTGCAAAGAAGACGGAGTTAAAAGATTTTTAGGAGGTGAAGCTGGGAAGAATTTGTTGGTGGAGGTAATGAGGTCTGGGGAAAATGGGGAGCACATACGTTTGAATTGTAGACTTCTTGCTGAGAGGTCTGAATGCTTGTTCTCGTGACTGAGAAGGTAACACTGGAAGTGGATCAGATTGGGCAACAAGGTGCAAAGATCATAGCTTGACTTTGGGCATGAGTTTGATATTTTACAGTTTGTATTTGGGTTTTGTTGAAACATCCACATGGAGAAACTCAGCTGGCTCGTGGATGTGAGTCCTGCTTAGAGATGTAAAAGATTCCTGAGTGCCTGAGTATAGGTGATCTCACCCTGAGAGGGAAGCTATGTGAGAAGAAATGAGGGTAACACAGGCTCCACTAATAGTCTGGGAAGAAATGAAGCTATGGGAGAAACCGAGAAAGTGACAGAGATGGGGGCAAATCAGATTTCTGCTAATTTCCTTTCCTTATGCTGCATTACTTGACATTAAGTATAAATTAGAAACAATAACTTTTAAGTTTGTGAGTAAAGTAAACATTTACTGCATCTTTCTTGTTATCTTTCTAGAGTAGTTTGGTGGGAAATTTTATAATTTAAAGTTTTATGTAGTAATATATTCATCCTCAAATTTCCCTCTTTCCCTCTGTCCCTGTCTCTGGAAATATACATGCTTTAATTACATATGAGGCACATAGTGAAGACAGGCTTTCTGCTGAACTTAATAAGTTATGTGACTTTCATGTAATAAATAAGAGCTTGCCATTTTGACAGGACATCTGTGTCAGTGCAGTCAAAGAGAGAGACATTGAACAAAAGTTGAAGCAAGTGATTAATGAATGGGACAATAAAACCTTCACATTTGGCAGCTTTAAAACTCGTGGAGAACTACTCCTGAGAGGAGACAGTACCTCAGAAATCATTGCCAGCATGGAAGACAGCTTGATGTTGCTGGGTTCTCTCCTGAGCAACAGGTAGGAAAACTGTCTACCTTTGCTCTTGCACTTGAGAAACGTAGTAACGAACCGTTCAAGGGAAAAAACGCAACGCAGTAATACTCTGCATACAATTTATTCAGCGCTGAAAATACTTGTTTTAATTTTAGCCTTTGGCACAGCATGCATAACACTATTTCATTCCTTTAGGCTTTATTTGTGGGTTGTGTCTGAGACCATCGATTGGACAAAATAATGCTACATGTAATTATCCACTTGGATCTTGCTAATTGCTTCAACTTTGCTGCTGATAAGCTTCATTGCACAGTTGAAAGCTCAACAGGCTACAGATTCCAGTAGGAATTCAGTTTGAATTCCAGAATAATGATCATTCTACTTCAAAATAACCTTTCTACCGACATTTATGGACTAGAAATTCTTAGTTGTGTACACACTTTAATGAGATAACTTGGTCTCTCTTACTCAGACCAAGATAGTAAAATTAATTTATAAAGATGTGTCACATAGCACAGACAGACACCAGTGTAATTCTTCTATTGGACAATTTGATGGAATCAGTGAAGCTATTAGATTTTGGACACATGGAGCTGGACTCATGAGCATACATTTCCTTGGAGCAGGAGGAATGAACTTCCCTTTGCTTTCGATCTCAAATATACAGTACTTGTCTATCATACAGATACCACTGAGCTATGATTGTATTGTGATATTCTAGCTGTATATTGTGGGTCAATACTTTCAATACAGGAAATACTATTTAATCCTGTCTTGATAAAAATTCCTTTGCTTTCCATTTGGTACATACGAGTGAGTGTCATGGAATATAACAAAATCAGGTCTTGGGGATTTAGACAGTTGATCCTGTCAGGTTTGCACTGCTGAAGATTTGGTTTTAGTAAACTTAGTCACTGTTCCTACCCAGCTAGAAGGAAAGATGAATGGATAATAGCGTACCTGGGGGATAGAGAAGACGCATACCCACGCATGAGTTAGATAAACATGATCTGCTTTGGGGTGAGGTACCTTGCCACTCAGAAACCCAGAGAGAATGTTACTCTTTCAGTCCTGGGAACAATGGCCAGGCATATTGTGCTGGGAGTGGGATGGGATCAATTTGCACACCTGATCTGCTCCTTAGATTGTGAGTCACTAGTGCTTTATGCTCCGGCCCAAACCAGAAAAAGCTAGACTGACAATACCCAGTAAAGGACGACAAGTCACTCAGTATTGTCACTGTGAAAACCGGCAACACAATCAAACTTTTATTTTTTTTTATTTAAAAAAAAAATAAAAGCACAAAAACATACTAACAAACAGACACAAATTAGCATAAAAATAGTACAATCACAACTGATCTACAGACAAAGTGACATGATCTCAACAGTGGTTATTGCTTTATCCATTGATATCTTCGAAGTCACAATCAAACTTTTAAACAGGTGGAACACTAAGATTAATTTTTATTTCAAAAACAACAAAAATGAAATGAGGAACATTTGGTTTTAATTTTCAAATTTTAGATACAACATGCCATTCAAAGCCCAGATTCAAAAATGGGTACAGTACCTTTCCAACTCAACCGACATCATTGAGAACTGGATGACCGTGCAGAACTTGTGGATCTATCTAGAAGCCGTCTTTGTGGGAGGAGACATTGCCAAGCAGCTGCCCAAGGTTTGGAGATTTCTTTATGATCCCATCAAGTTTTTCAATTGGAGAAATACTTAAGAACTAATAGCCTCTTAGAGAATGCAAGACAGTTTAGTCTCTGTTTGACCTTCCGCTTCAGTATTTTTGTTTTCATAGCTGATGGTGCTGTTCTTCAAGGGGAGTGAGGAATTCTGGAAAGGAAAGAGGTGACAGCCAGAATAAGGACGGTATGAAACTGATGTTTGATAGGAAACCCGGGCTAAAAAAACAAAGCACGAACTCCTGCATAATTGATATGCTTCTTTAGATAATTTCAAAGTACAATTTGGAACAGTGAGGAATTACGGTGTAGTTATCTTGACAATGGTAGGCTAATTTGTTCATCTACTACTGGCATTTTAAAATAATGCACACCCTACAGGACACTAAATTATATCAGTACTGTAAGACTGAGGGATGAAAATCTGAGAGAAACAAAAGCTCCACAACAAAAAGATCTCGTGAAGATACTGGGTATATTTTTATCATCAGATTGTAATTATCTTACTAGATATATGTGGGGTATATTTTCAGTTTTCAAAAGACATTTTAACCAAATTTCAAGAACTCTTATTCATTTACTGTAAGTTGTTTGCCAGGGTCTAATATTTTAACAATATATTTGAGTTTTGGAAGTATGATTATGTTGACTGTTCTTCACGTAGGTTTTGTGACTTTTTCTTTGATTAGTTTTCAGTTTAATTTGAGAAGACAGATTTGTTCACCAGTCATAAAGCAGGAAAGTTATGTTTTTCATCTACTATGAAACATATTCACACACTAACATTTTAGGCACTCATTTATTTATTTTTGCTTTTGTATTTGTACATGTTTTTCTTCTTAATGGGTAGGAAAGAATCTAAAATTGGCCTGAAAATGGAAATTTTCACATAGAATCTTTAAGGAGCTAAGTGGAGTTCCTTGCTCATTTTGGTAGTACATGCTTGCTGAAAATACTATATACAGAAAGTTTTAGGGAAGAAAACCATTATTTCCACCCTCTCAAAATAACCTGTATATCTTCCGTTTTCTCCTGAAAGTGTGTTAATTTCTTTTGCAATATTAGAATCTGACTAGAACTAATTTTGCATTCTAATTTTTAAATGTTCTTCTAAATGCACAAGTAATCCCAAGTTCATTGTAGAAGACTCAAAAGTAGAAAATTCACTCCATTTAGAGATAACTCACGAAAACAACTGGGAATGTCCTTTCCTCCCCGATTATCTTGTAAAGTATTATTTTTGTTTCTATTTTCTATTTTATTTAATGGGAGTATGAGGGTTGGATTAAAGATCCTTAATAAAGAGGCTGATGTGGTACAAAAGATGAGAAGAGAATTTAAACAGCCCACACTGTGTGAGATCCTGAGCACACATCCCCTGGTACCTACCCTGGTTATCTCTAGGGCATCAGTTGGAGGCATTTGAGACACTGCCCTTCAGATCACCGATGTCTCCAAATGTTCTTTGTTACCTCATCTGTGCAGGAAGCCAAGTGCTTTTCCAATATAGATAAATCTTGGGTAAAGATCATGACCCGAGCACATGAAATGCCCAGCGTGGTGCAGTGCTGTGTCGGAGATGAGACCATGGGGCGGCTGTTACCACATTTGTTGGACCAGTTGGAAATATGCCAGAAATCCCTCACTGGGTAAGCTCGCTGGCTCTTTGAAAACTCTCAGAATCTGATAGACAAAAGGGGGGAGGAAAAGTACGTAGCATGAGCCAAATTGGTTTTCCTTGTACAAAATTTAATTTCTGTATAAAGTTGCTGTGCAGTTGAGCTTTATATTCTCTCCAAGGACTTAACTGCATCAGTCTTGATGCTGGACTCCGGATTCAGGCTGCTTTCCTCCCTGGGATAAGATCTTGCATATTTTCTCATCTAACCTCTGCTTTTACAATTAGTATGCCCATTTTCTGGTATTCTCCTTGGGAAAACATCTGTAGAACAAAATATTTTATCGTACTCCTTTATGAAGCAGTCTTTATGTGTAAGGGTTCAGGATTGTACTGAAGTGAGGGTCTAATACAATATTCATCAGTGCTAGACCAGACCTGGATGTGGAGATAGTGCAGTAAGAACCTAAGGTAGGACCAAGACTTTGTTTAGGAAATCTTTGTAAGTTTACTCCAGTTTAGGCTGTGGGGGTCTCAAAGCGCTGTGCTATAGGGTATCACCTGCTTGTTTTCATTAGAAGTCTGCTCTAAGCAGTGTTGTCAAATAGCACAATCACAGCAATGCCAGTGATAGTGAAGCACCCTGTAAATGTCTACTTTAAAGCAAAACCATCTGCAAGTAAGTCCTCCAAAACACCTTTTTATAAAAATGGACTCTTAACTAGTCAAGATTCGACCTGCTTTATAGAATTATTAGATCAAGTCAAATAATTTTTGAAGAACATCTCACAAAGAAAAGTATTTTTGTTTTTAAGTGATTGCAAGTGTTTCCATAATGATGGTCGAGCATGGGCAACCATGTTGCAAACACCACAGAGGTTCTTATGTAGCCCTGCCCTGAGGCTGTGCAGTCTACCATCAGGATCAGACCCAAGAGCCTTAGGAAGGAAGTTAGTAGATCTTCATGTTTCCATGGTCTTGGGATGGAAAGACTCCCAGACAAGGATCTCTGGCATGTCATGGAGGTGTGGTCACTGTGAAAAAATTTCTGAGGACGTGCATCATTTGTCTGCCTGCTGTGGGGTTGGTGTCTTTTCTTTCTCCTCTTCCATGGCCAGCACAGACGCAGGTACAAACACACAATTCCCTCTTTTTTTCTCTTTCATTCTTTCTTTTGTATCACACACATGTTCTCCCCTAGTGCTTGATATTTTGGCATTACTTTATAACTCATTGGAAGACAAGTCTACTTTAAAATTTAGCACGGGTTCTTTTCTTTTACTGTTTTTTAAATTCTTTTACCAAGAGATTATCAGCCAAAATGTGTCAGCCCAGCAAAAACATTTGAGTTCTCATAGTAACATAAAACTCAGATCCTCCCAAGTCATGTTTAGGATCATAGACAAAAGGAATCTTCACATCAGCCAAGTCATAATTAGCCTGGGGATTAAAGAGCGGCATCTCTATGAAGATTTGTTGTCATCTCCACCCCATCACAGGCATTGGTCAGCACATGCCGTGTGACTCCTCCCAGCCTGCTCTAACGGGATAGAAACATCACCTGTTTCATCACAGAATCAGATTGGGCTGCTGTGAGGAAGACAAGTGAGGAATAGGAACTAGTAGATAAAAGAATAAAGACTAAGAATGAAAGCAGTTATATGAACCAGAAGGATTAGGATATTAAAAAGAATATAAGGAATGGCCTTAAAGGCAGGAAAGTAAAAATCAAAAACATTAAATGCTATAGCACAGAAGTAAGACTTTAAGAAAATGAAAGTTGGAAGAAAACAACCTCTTGGGTCTGCCTCTGTTTTGTCCCTTTCAGCCTCCCACTGCTGCTAGTCTTCGTGTTGTTCCATCTGCACCAAGTACATAAGTGCAGTTGGCACAGAGAAGCAGGGATGCATAGTAGGAAGTCGGTTGAGAGTTGAGAGGATTGATCACAATCCACACATCGAGGCTGTTCCACTGTCATCACAGGAGACACCCTAACTACTTACAGCAAGTTTTCCTTCCTATCCTTAATCCTTTGCCTCTTTCTGGAAAATGTCTCCCCCTCTGTCTTGAGGAATTGAGCTCCTGCCTCAGCCGCCAGATTCCACTCACCAAAACAAGCCCAGCAATTGCTTGTGGGGGTCGAGCTTTCCCAGTATGTCTTGGTTACTTTTCTTTCATTGCTGAGACAAAATACCAAACGCCCAAAATGAAGGAAGGAAAGGTTTATTTAGCTTACAGTTTCTGGAGGTTTCACTCCATACTTGGCTGGTTCTGAGGCAGAGTGGCACATGGCAGAGGGCAAACTGTTCAGGGTAGCAGAGCACAGCAAAAACAACCAGATCAAAAGGAATGGCTGCAAGCAGCCTCTTTCCTTCCCTTCCCTTGTAAACAGCCTACCCCTCCCCCCCCAGGGGGCATGTAGCACTCACAGAATTTCCATGCTTTCCTCTTCCATAGGTTCAGGATGAATACAAATAAGCACCCCAGCTCCCTTCTGAGTCACATAGTTAACCTTTTAAACTTCCCAAATTAACACAATAACGTCCCAGAAGGGTAAGAGCGTGTCCTTTTTACCCCAAGATTTAGAACTGCTGTGTTACTTAGCCAAACCTCTAGACTCCCCAAGTTGACACAATGTGTCAACCATAACACCATACATCCCCTGTGGCCTAGCCACTGGGCTCTGGGTTCTGACCTAGTTAACCCTCAAGTGAAAACTATTTTTCCTGGGAAGAGAATTCTTCTCCTACAGTCTAGGGAGGGTTCCTCACTATTTCACACAGGAAGTGAGTAAATCATACAAATGATGAGAGAAGAACACAGGTGGGAAAAAAACAAAACTTAAAGTTGAAAAGAATTAGTAAAGTTTGAGAAAGAGATGGTGATTAAACCACAGTAGTGCCAGGTGCAGTGGGGGGCATAGACCTATGATCCTAGGCTGAGGCAGGAAGATTGCGTAAGTGGCTCTGAGAATAAAAGGCCAAAGATCAGCCTGGGCAGCAGAACAAAACATAACAGAACCAGAACAGAACAGAGCAACCAAACAGCACAGAACAGAACAGATCTACCAAAAATCAAATAGTACTACCCCTTCATTTAAAGGTGGAACATCCAAAATTCCCCCAAAGAACAAAATATGCTAGAAAATGAATATTGAGAGCTATAAATAAGAAAATGATAGAACAAATATATCCATATGAACAAATATATCCGTAACACAGAACACATATAGATGCTAAAGTGTAGTTGAAAACAGGTCAGTGATAACAATGTTCACCAGGTTTCCACACCTCTTGCAGGAAACAACCTTTTCATGGAGCTGAACCTGCTCTGAGCTGGTAGAGTCTCTTTTAAGATGCACTTCCAATAATGGATGCTGCCTTAGAAACAAAACAAAACAAACCAAATCCCTGAAAAACTGTATATTTTATCCTGTTCTCTGCAAATGAAATACAAGGTATTCCAGACTGAGCAAAATGTATAACTTATGTTTGTGAAAAAAAAAATTTCTGCTGCCAATTCTGAAAAGAAAATAGTTTCTCCATCAGTATACAGGGTGCTACTGGCTAAAAACTCTTAACAAGCCAAATACATGAAGGCAGGCAGATTGTCCCATAGCCTTTCCTCCTTCCCCTGCCTAAATTAGTTTATTCCTGAAAAGGTCAGCTTTGTGTGCTTTATCAAAATCTATCTTTTTCTTCCACTTTTAGATACTTGGAGAAGAAACGGCTGTGCTTTCCTCGATTCTTCTTTGTCTCAGATCCCGCTCTCCTGGAGATCCTGGGGCAGGCGTCGGACTCCCACACCATACAAGCCCATTTGCTGAATGTGTTTGACAACATTAAAACTGTCAGGTTCCATGACAAGGTTCGCCTAGTTCTCAGTGGTAGCCAATAAGCTTCTCCTCTTAGAATGTCAGCTGCCTCCACCGAGTAATTCTCAGATGCTGCGTTTATAGAAGCGCATCTCTTTGTTTGTTAACTCGTGGCCAGCGGCTAAAAACAAAATTTGGGGTCCAACTTGCCTTCAGAACTGTGTTGTTTCTTAGTATCCAACCTGTACTTTTGAATAAAAATAGTAACTTAAATGTAATCAAGAATACATCGCATATAGCATTCATGCTTTTGCATGGCAATTTAAGAAATCCAACAAGATAAAGAAACCAGTCACTCATAATGTAGTACCTTGACTAAACAGTTAAATGTTCCAGGGTGATAGTTTTGGTTTGCTTTCTTGAGTTTTTGATATGCTTTCTTAAAGCTATTTTAAAAAACACATTTAATATGTTTACAGAATAATGGAATTGTAGGGGACCTAAAAGAGGCCATTCAACTTGGGGTAGGCTGCGCTTGGAGTATGTAGCTGCCAAAATATACTATTTTATCCATCTTTCTACCGAAGTGACCTTTGCTATTTGGCATTGTATTTAGTCCTCTGGTGCCTCATACAAACTCATGGAAACATTCATTTATTCATCCTAGCACATAATTTGATTTATTGAGTAACTACCTTGTGCTAGATGTTATACTTAATAGTGGGAATGTACTCACTTCAGGAAACTCACACTGTGGTAGGGGAGGCAGAGAAGCAAGCTGATGGAGTCTGTAGAGAGCAGTTAGTGCGATGGTAGAGGTAACCCATGATGAGCAAGTAAAAGCCAGTCATTCTAGTCAGGCCCCTTGCGTGTGCCAGACGTGAGGCTTGTCCTGAGCTTCCAAGGATGAATGCATCCTAGTCAGGACTGAAGCTATTTTTGCGGCATGCAACTGTGAAGAGAAATTTGACAATTAAACTGTGGGTCTTGAGTTGTTATTATTGTGCTTGTATGAAGCACATGGCATATGGGAATGGCTGTCAGAGAACCCTAGCCTGAGTGTGTGGGGTGTCAGAGAAGGCTTCTTGTGGAGAATATCAACTTGCACTGATCTTTTGAAGGTGAGTGGACCATAGCAGGGAAGCATGGTCTGGTCAGCCAGTGGGTACATGTGACAGTCTGGAGGTTGTGTGGCCCAGGATGGCAGGACTATAGGTATGTGAGGGACTGCATTTGGTACTTAAGGCTTAAATGCCTTAAAACACTGGGAATGTAGTCTTCTGTGCTCTAATGGTTAAAAGTCAGCAACAAGCTGATGGCTGTGTTAGTTCCCACTGAGGGCTCCGGGGGAGAATTTTTTCTATGCTGCTGCCATAGTTTCTGGTGGCTGTTGGCAGTCCTTGGTGTTCTTTGGCTTGCAGACATCATCTTGAGGTCTGCTTTTGTCTTCACATACTGTTCCTCCTGTGTGTCTTTGGATCTAAATGCTCCTTTTGTAAGACACCCTAAATCCAATCTGATCTAATTTTTTATTTGATCGCCTCTGCAAATGTATTTCCAAATAATGTCACATTCGCTGGTCTTGGGCTTTTGACATTAACATTTTTTAGGGGACACATTCAACCTGCAACAACAGATGGAAACCAGCCTGGATCACTCCAGCCTGAATCAGATCATGTAGGACCTTAACAAGTGGGAGTGATGAACAAAGAAGGAAGGGGCAGGGACCATATTCCCAGGCCTGGGCGAGCCACACTGTGGGACCCACTCCATCCGGAGCGTGGCAGAGACGCAGAGGAGGCTTCTGAGCAGGGCAGGGCCCTGATTTGCGTTTCAGGCAGATTCTCTGTGCAGGGTGGGAGGTGGAATGAAACAGAGAAAAGAAAGAAAAGGCTGAACTACTACACAGGAAGGAAAGATAGAGTGGATTTTAATGGTCCAAGTCAGTGATTCGTTGATCCATCGAGTATGTAGGTTGAGAGAAGGGTCTAAATTAACCAGGAAATTCTTTCTGATGTTTCGCTCAACTTTTTCTGCTATAGTGCTAGGCCTTCGTGGTTCAAGAGTAAAGCTTTTCACTGCCCCCTGAAGTTGTCTGCTGAAGGTAATTTAAGATTCCTCATCTGTTCGTTCCACAGATCATTTCTTCTGTTCTTAGGGATCATTTCCTAAGAAAGCATTGACTTTGTTTGTTTTTGCCTAAGGTTTCTACAACCAGGGCCCAGATCCTGGTTCTGTGGGTCTTGTTTATTTTACAAAATCATAAGTACAAAATTATGTTCAGGAGCTCAGAGAAAGTCAATGCAAGTGAGTGTCTTAGTTACTTTTCTCTCATAGCTGAGACAAAATACCCGATGCCCAAAATAAAGGAAGGAAAGGTTTATTTAGCTTACAGTTTGTGGAGGTTTCAGTCCATACTTGGCTGGTTCTGAGTCACTGTGGCACACGGCAGGGAGCAAACATTCATGGCACAGAGCACAGCAAAAACAACAAGAGCAAAAGGGAGGAATGGCAGCAAGCAGCCTCTTTCCTTCCCTTACATTATAAACAGGCTACCCCTACCCAAGGGAAGTGTAGCACTCACATAATCTCCATGCCCTCCTCTTCCACAGGCACAGGGATGTACACAAAGTAAGCAGCCTGGCTTCCTGCTGAGTCACTCAGCCAAACCTCTTAGGCTCCCCAAGTTGACACAACCGTATCAACCGTAATAGTGAGGATCCCTGAAATTTAAGATTCATTACCTTGTGGAGGATCACTTCTGTTTACAACTAAGGAAGATGCGTTGGTGTTTACAGTGTGCATAAGTTTATTTAATAATCAGGAACAGTGTGAGGTGGGTAGGGAAGCAGGCCAGGTGTGACTTTTCATGAATAACTAGAGGCAAGAAATTTGGTCTCAGTGATGTCCTCTGCCACTGAATTATCCGTGCTGGAAGAGGACCTTGGAGCTTGCAGCTGGAACTCCAGACACCATGTTCTCATTTATGCTCACTGTGTGCAATGTGAGGCACAATGACCAGAGTGGGTGCTGGCTTTGATTAGGAACCCTGTGCGAGGCCAGGCTCGTGGGAAGAAAACACTGCATTTGGTAAAGAATGGGAATTACTTTGTTCTCCTGAATCTTGTTGATCAGGCCAGTTCTAATGTCAGTCTGAAAATCTTGTAGTCTGCAATTATTCTTAAAGAGCCCCTGTTTCATTTGGGTAATTTAAATATTTCTGCGAGGAAATAAATGTAACCCCTCAGAGTACTGATTGTTTGGAATTGATTTAGAAATTCCTTTTTAGATTTCATGGCTAATGGTTTTGTTGCTGTTGATAGCAACTCTAAATCATGTTTTGCCTTATATTTTATAGTCTGTAACTTGCCTGTCTATGGGAGGGATACCATTGATAAGAGGAGAATGGAGGAAACGTCAGAAACTATTTCTTCTTCTTTCATATAAATATTGCTGTTTTCCCCTTTTCTAACACAGATCTATGATCGGATTCTGTCAGTTTCCTCTCGAGAGGGTGAGACAATTGAATTGAACAAACCTGTTATGGCAGAGGGCAATGTGGAAGTTTGGCTAAATTCTCTCCTGGAGGAATCTCAGTCCTCATTACATCTTGTAATTCGCCAGGCAGCTGCAAATATTCAAGAAACAGGTTTCCAGCTAATTGAATTTCTTTCTTCTTTTCCTGCTCAGGTCAGTGTATTGAAATTGGAAAGTATTTTTTTTATATATAAAATAGCCACCTTAAATCTCAGATACTGCCTGTTGTAAGTTTCACACACAGCATACTGTAACTCTGGACCAATATTAAGTTTTCCCTAAGGATTTATTAAAAGTAGATAAGTTTAAAGATTTCAACTACAGATCATTAGACCATATATATACATAGAGACTTAAATATTTATTTGGGCTACAGAGATACTTGATGTATTTTCTTTAAATTAAAACAATTTTTCCAACTGAATTTCCTTGTGTAATGATATACATAAATCATGAAAATGTATTGAGTGGACATCTTACCAGAAAAATTAGTCTTTTGTGTCTGTTATTTGGAAATACCATGCTAGTTTGGAGAAAACAAATTTAAGGCCTTTATCTTCAAGTAATTAAAAACCTATTTAGGTAGAAATGTGAATTAAATGACTTAAAATTACAAGAAAAAATTATAGACACACCGTGGGGCTCTACATATTTAATTGCTAGGTAAATACTATGAATAGAGTTTCTGTGGGTTTTTGGAATAAGATACAAGTTGAGGTAATCAAGGCTTTACATTATTGTAATAATCACAATTTTTCATTATGTTATAATTTCTGTTTAAATATGTAAATATGCCATGCACACTCATAAAACTTTTTTTTCTGTAAGGTTGGGTTATTAGGGATTCAAATGATATGGACACGGGATTCTGAAGAAGCTCTTAGAAACTCCAAATTTGATAAAAAAATCATGCAGAACACCAATCAGTCTTTCCTGGAACTGCTTAACACCCTGATAGACATCACCACAAAAGATCTGAGCTCCATGGAACGAGTTAAATATGAGACTTTGATTACTATTCATGTGCACCAAAGAGATATCTTCGATGACCTGGTAAATTCTTTATAAATTCTGTGACATCTACAGCAGTGCTAATAGGACACACTACCTGTGTTTACCCACTGGGATTAGTTAGAATGTACTCAAGGGAAAAGTTAATTCAAACAAAGAACCATCATGATCAAAGGTTACTGGCCAGACTTTTCTTTTCAGCCTGACAATACAATTTCAGTCAACTTCTGGTGAACTAAGTTATGTTATTGAGGCAATTAGATCGAACTTTTAAATTAGTTATATGATTATTTTAAATGCTAAAGTGCCATGTGGCATCCGGAAAAGCTGTCATTTTTCTTATGCTCTTTTCAGTTATTGATTGAAGATCTCTGGTTTCTTGATGCAGAAATGCTAAGTGATATTGTTAGGAGGGCTGTTTATGGCTTATTTTAAAGTTTTTGATAAGTCACATCCTTAACAAGTTTTGCTGCATTTCATGTCACTGACTGCAAAGATGTCTTTCCTATCATCGCTTGTGACCTTCAGGTGTTGCAGATTTTTGTTTTTAGAGAGGGAACAGGGAGGAAAAGTAGCATTCAGTAGCTATAGAAAATGGGGAATGTGCAAAGAAAGGACGTTTGTCCTCTACTATAAATGAAAACATTAGATAAGAGACAGCATTAGGTAAGTAGTGTGTACTTTCCTAAAATTTTTCTGGGTTATGTTTTCAGTTCACTATGTAAAAAAGTTTATGACCAGTTAGTCCTGATATAATGGAAATAAAACACAACAGAGTCAAGCTGTTTTGTGCTAAGCTCCTCTCCTAACAGTTAAGCACATGGTTTGGCTTTCTCAGAAATAAAGGGCTATAGGTAATTTTGATTTATTTGTCAAGGAAAAATGATGAAAGTGGTTTAACATTTTGGTTAAACAATGTAGACAAAAGAATTGCTGGGCGATAACCTGCTATCTAGATGTTTTGAAATTTTGGCTTGTGCAAATTCCTAGGGAAAATAATTATTGGATTAAAAAAACCCCAGTAGTGTGCTTTCACATAATCTTACAAGATGGCTTTTTCCTGGTGAGATTGTGTACCTCTCTCTGTTTGCTGCAACATATTTTCCATAGACTGTCTTTCATGGTTAGAAGTCTAGTGTTGGTCACTAAAGGTTGAAATTTAAGAAATGAATCTTACCGCTAGATTATATAATGCCATCTGAGTTGGAGGGCTTAATTAGGGCTCTTTCCATTTGTCTCATGCTCATATCCTCTGAGGTTTCTTTGTCGTTGACCAATCAGCGAGCGGGCTGATGATAACATAGTTGACATCTGGGAACGAATAGGTCAGACTGTGAGTTTCATTTCTTGTACTTTAGAATTTACCTAATACTAATGTGTATATTTAACGAGTGATCCTCCTTCCATTTGAAACATACACCTTTTGGATTTCAGTGTCATATGCATGTCAAGAGCCCTACGGACTTCGAGTGGCTGAAACAGAGCAGATTTTATTTTAATGAAGATGCTGACCAGATGATGATTCACATCACAGATGTGGCTTTCACATACCAGAATGAATTTTTAGGCTGCACCGACAGGCTTGTCATAACTCCACTCACAGACAGGTGATGGAAGGGTTCTGTCTCCACAATCACTCTTCTCCTTTTGCCCAACTCTTTTATTCTCTTGGGTTGCTCAGAGGATTTTTGCTTAATGTCTCTTTAGAGTTTAGACCAAAGCCTTTGAAACTCAATATTTCTAGCTTTACCCCTGTGTTTTCACAGGGGCTTTGGGGCTGTGGCTGGCCTCCTTTGCCTTCATTCTTACAGAGGCAAAGTTGAAATGGCTCTGAGGAAGTTTACTGGACAAGAAAGGGAATTAATTACTGTGTGTCACTAGGTGTAAATCACAGTGAACCTTGAAGGTTACTTTAGCAGCTCTGGCACCTGTTGTCCTCCCAGAGAATTAAGGTGGGAAACAAGTGAGTAGCCAGGCACGTGGGAGTGGTGGGGCGAGCACTGGCTGCCCCACGGGGAGTTGTCAACTCTGCTCTTTGCCTGTCCTTTACCAGTCTGGGGACCTGGAGCACTCACCGCAACCTTCCTGCACTGTCTCCTCATGGGTAAGGTGCGTGAGACTGTTCCCAACGGCCCTTCCAGGGTGAGCATTCTGTGCCTTGCTGAGTCTAATTCAGACTCTGTGATGGCAGCCCTGTTGTGTGTTATCCGTTCAAGGATGAATGTGGGGGTCCTCGGGGGACCACCATTCTCCCGGTCACTCTTCTCCCCATCACTCTACAAGAAGAGCTCTTGTGAAGCTCACCCACGTCTCAGGTTGGCAAACTTGATGGTCATTTCTGGACCTCATGTTCCTTGACTAATCAGCAGCCTCAACAGGGTGATCATTCTCTCCTTTCAAAGCACTTTGTTCACACAGCTTCCAGAGCACCACACTCATCTGGTTCTTCCTACTGGAGCAGCTGTCCCTCTCTGCCTGCTCCTCCTCCTTCCTCCTCATCTCCTGACCCGTCACCCTGGGGCACGGCGGGGAGCTTGCTGTCATCTACACTCCCTTCAGACGCAATCCCGCATGACTTTCAGTGTCGTCTAGAAGTTGTCCCATCCCTGCATCCAGCCAGGGCTTGTTCCCTGAACTCCAGGCACATACATGTACCTGCCGACATGAATGCCTGCTTTTGCTGTTACCACTCTTTCCAAGCCACCAGAATCTCCTGCCCGGGAACCTCAGTAGTCTTTTAACTGGTTTTCTTGTTTCACCATTGTCCCCTGTCTTGATTACTTTTCTCTCCTTGCTGAGACAAAATACCCAACACCCAAAATGAAGGAAGGAAAGGTTTATTTAGCTTACAGTTTGTGGAGGTTTCAGTCCATACTTTGCTGTCTCAGGCAGAGTGGCACATGGCAGAGGGCAAACTGTTTGGGGCAGCAAACAACCAGCAAATGTGTGGAATTACAGGCAAGCAGCCTCTTTCTCTCCTCTACCTTGTAAACAGCCTGCCCCCACTGAGGGGGCGTGTAGCTCTCACACACTCTCCATGCCCTCCTCTTCCACAGGCTCAGGATGTATATAAAGTAAGCATCCTGGCTTCCTGCTGAATCACTAGTTAACCTTTTAAACTTCCCAAATTAACCCAATAAACAACATCTCAGAAAGGTAAGGGCGTGTCCTTTTCACCCCAAGATCTACAACTGCTGAGTTACTCAGCTAAACCTCTAGACTCCCCAAGTTGACACAATGTATCAACCGTAACATCCCCTTATGGTCTATTCTCAGGTCAGACTCCAGAAAGAAGCCATGCAAAGTCAAAGACAGTGTCCTCATTTAAGCCTCGGAGGCCTGGCATGAGCCGGCTCCTGTCACTTCCCTGCTTCTCTGTCCTCATTCAGCTCCTGCCACTGGCTCTTTGCCTGTTCCTTCAGTGGTCACAACATACAGAATTTCAAAATAAGATGATAAGAAATCAGCAATGGTTAAAAACCAAACTGCATGGGAAATGCTTCAAGGAATCAGCAACTGGGATTTCATCTTATTGGAAAGTTTTTGCACATCCAAAAAATAACCAACAGAGTAAAAAGGAAGCCCATGAATTGGAAAAAAATTTTAGCCAACTATCTGTCAGATAAAAGACTCCTGTCTAGAACATATAAAGAATTAAAAAAAAAATCACACGCCCCAAATTCAAAGACCCAATCCAAAACTAGGCATCTGAGATGAATACACACTTACCAGATGAAGAAATACAAATGGAAAATAAACATATGAAAAAATGTTCAGTGTCATTGGTCATTTGAGAAATGCAAATTACAATAACGCTGAGAGTTCACCTCACCCCTGAAAGAATGGCTGTCATCAAGAAATCAACCTATAACAAATGCTGGCAGGGCTGTGTAGGAGAAGGAACCCTTCTCCACTGTTGGTGGGAGTGTAGACTGGTACAACCACTGTGGAAATCAGTGTAGAGATCCCTCAGAAAACTAGGATTAGAGGTCCCATTTGACCCAGATATTCCCCTTCTGGGTATTTTTCCAGAAGAAATGAAATTGTCGTACCTCACCTATATGTGCGCACCCATGTTTATAGCAGCACAATTTGTAATAGCTAAATGTTGGAAACAACCCAAATGCTGAACAACTGCGGAACGGATAGAAAAAGATGTGGTGTACTTGTACTCTTGTCCTGGAATCCTCTTTTGACAGAGAGTTAGCTCATCTTTCACTTCCTCCGTTCTCTGTTCACATATCACGTCAGAGGGTCTTTGACACACCACTGTGGAAAAAGCGTTCTCTGTACCCCATAAACCTTACCCACCTTTATTTCTATTTGTTTACTTATTTTTAAATAATCTGCTTTTTTTCCCACTTTTGAATGTAAGCTCCTTAAGACACACGATTCTCATGATTTATTCCCTAGCACAGTTCTGCCCTGGAACAGGTGCTTTATAAATATTTAGTGAAGGACTTTAAGTAATACTTATTAGTAGATCTTCATATTTTTAGTAAAAGTTTTAAAAGGTAGAGAAGAATAGAAAGTAGAAAGTCTGAGGGAGAAAAGTTTTCAAAGTAATTAACAGCTTATTTTCTGTCCTGCAAAATTTGGAGGCTTATGTGTCAAAACCCTTTCTAATATTCATGCATGAATATTATAGTTTATAAATGTTTGTGCAACTTGATTCTTTCACTATAGAAATGTGAGAACTTTAAGAGCAAGACAGGTATTTACAAGTATACAGGTGGAGGTAATTCTGAAGTTGTTTTCAGTGAGGTGAAAAAAGTTCGCTTGCTTATTTTTTATAATTAACTATATAGTCATGTGAGAAGCTATTCATCAGTTTTGGCTGGTCCTGGGGACTCCTCTTAAGGTTTGCTGCCCTTTTACAAAGTAAAACTCCTTAGTAAAATGTGCGCTTTCTAAAAGTCAAAAGTCAGAGGTGCTGACATTTTTGTGGTCAGCTTTTCACTGTCTCTCCTGTGAAAATCCAACAGCTGTGGCCACTTTCTGGACCCCAGGGAGCTCAACACCACGTGGATGGACCTGCAGGCATTTCAGGTGATCAAGAGGACAGATGTCACAATAGGATAAAAACATATAGCACCTTCCTCCAAAATCCTGTGGGGATTTTACTGACCACTCCTTCCTTCCTTTCTGAGCATGTGTCAGAAAGACTGGAGTTACCTTTACTCCTGCTGTCACTTAGGGCAGAGGAAACTGAGAAATGACAGAAGCTTTCTACCTGCCTGCTGAGAATTGTACACACAGCTGTGGCGCATGTCTCTCCCTGACATCCTCACAGCTCCCGTGACCACTCAGCCAGTAGCTGTGTGAGCTCAGAAAGTCACCTCCCCTCACTCACGTACAGTTCCTCCCTTATCCTTGGAGGACCTGTTCCAAGCCCTCCGTGGATTCCAGAAATCACAGGTAGCGCCAAACACTATATACATACATGCTGAGGATGAAGTTTAATTAATGAGTTAGGTGCAGTAAGAGATTAACAATAATAATAAAATAAATAAATCTTAATAATATATTATAATAAAAAATATGTGAGTTTTCTCTCTCTATCTATTTAATATTTCTGGGCTGCAGTTGACCTCAAGTAACTGAAATTGCAGAAAACAAAATCGTGAACAAGGGGGAGTTGTAAGTCCCCAGTACAAGGCTTCAGAAACTGTAAATACTAGTCATTTTTTCGAGGATTGTGGTTTTCATAATCATCAGATACACGTCATTTAGCAACTTTTCCATTCATTTCCTTTTAAATGTATCGTATTTCAAAGAATCTGTAACTAAGCCAAATTCTCAAGAAGGAAAGTCCTAATAAAATGTGGTATTTTTATACAGTGGAGTACTACTCAGCCATAAAGAAGGATAAACTGGAGCCTTTTGTAGGTAAATGGATGCAACTCGAGACCAAACTCGTAAGTGGAATAAATCAGACTCACATGTGTAAACATGTATTGTCTCCCTGGTGTGAGAAATTAAAAGAGTAAATAAGTTCTAAAATGTACAACAGATATTGTGGGAAGAAATTGTTCAAAAGGAGAAAGGAACTAGGATAGATGAAAGGGGAAAGGACAGTAGGGAAAAGAGAAAAATGCAAGTTACACTATTAGTGTTGCTTATTTCACTGAAAAGGTTTGTATTAATATCGATTGGAGAAATTTTGATGTTCATATCTTGTACCCTGAGCAACTACTTTAAAGACAACAACATGTAATGTTTTAGCTCTTGTTATTCTCTTATTATTTTGTTATGAAATTTTGTAGTACTTTTTTTCCATAAGAGAGAAAGTGCCTTGCTGAAGCAGGTATATTATTTTCTTAGGAAATTTTAACATTTTGGAGTAAATAAGGCCTGAAAACACTTCTGGCTTGCATGTAATAAGATAAATCTGTAGTGCTATGAGTATTTGGTATTCTTGATGGTGCTGATTCAGTTTACTTAAGTGCTAATAAGCTCTGGGTCACAGGATCAGTCCTGCTGTTCGTTTCACGACATGGTCTTACTGCATGTTTCTTGGGCAGGCAGGAGCCCATGGCTGGACCAGCACAAGCTGTTTATTTGACAAGAGTTTCTCATGCTTTGCTGAAGCAGGTACTGTTATCCCCTTGGGAACCTGAACTTCTGAGAATAAATAAGAATGAAAACACTTGCGGTTTAGGTGTCATGAAGTACATTACATTGCACCTCTAGAGTTTCAGGAGCAGGAGGCAAGGCAAGCATTTGGAAACACAGGTCTGTCTTTGACCCTGCTCCTGACAGCACAGGGTTTACCGCAGTCTCCTGGGAAGGTGTGGAGCCTGGACAGAGCTGTGGACAGGCTGCTTACACAGAGGTAAGCTCAAACCCTGTCCACGAATGGAGCTTGCTTTATGTATTTATTTATTTTTGACTTTTTAAATTTTAAACAAAAAATACAACAGAATTTCAAAACAAGATAAGAGGAGGGTAATGATGGTTAATATATTGCATATTGTTATCTTTAAATTAGTTGCCCAGAGTACAAGATACCAGCATTTAATTGTCCAAACGGTATTAGCACAAATGTTTCTCTTCAATGAACTAAGAGAAATTAGTAGCATAACTATCTTTTACACATATATTATTTTTTCCTTTTTCATTTTCCCTTCCTTCTTTTCTCTGTTTTCTCATCCCAGTTTCTCTTTCCTTTTGAAGTTTCTTTCTGCTTTATAATATTGATTGCACACTTTGGATTTTATTTACTCCTTTGGCTTCTTACATTAGGAAGAAAATATGATCTTTACACATGTGAGTCAGATTTATTTCATCTATGAGTATGGTCTCAAGTTGCATCTATTTATTTATAAAAGTCTCTAGTTTGTCCTTCTTTATGGCTGAGTAGTACTCCATTGTATAAAAAGGACACATCTTTTTTATCCATTCCTTGGTTGATGGGTATTTGGGTTGTTTCTAAGATCTAACTATGACAAATTTTGCTGCTATAAACATGGGTGCACATATATCACTGTGGTACAGTGTTTTTAATTCTGTTTGGAATGTACACAGAAGAGGAATATCTGGGTCAAATGGGACCTCCAATCCTAGTTTTTTGAGACATCTTCACACTGATTTCCACAGTGGTTGTACCAGTTTATACTCCCACTAACAGTGGAGAAGAGTTCCTTTTTCTCCACAGCCCCTCCAGCATTTGTTAGTGGTTGATTTCTCGATGATAGCCATTCTTTCTGGGGTGAGGTGGAATCTCAGAGTTGTTTTAATCTGCATCTCTCAAATGTCCAGTGACATTGAACATTTTTCATCTATTTGACATTTGTATTTCTTCATCTGAGCATTCACCTCAGATGTTCATTTTTGGATTGGGTCTTTAAATTTTTGTGGTCTGATATTTGTCAGTTCTTTATATGTTCTAGATATTAGTCCTTTGAGGGAAAATTTGGAAAATTTTTCCCACTCTGTGGTTTGTTTTTTCATTTTGTTGGGGATTTCTTTTGTGAGAATCAGTAGCATTTCTTTTTTTTTTTTTCAGTAGCATTTCTACACACAAACAATAAACTCACTGAGAGAAATTAGGGAAACCACACCTTTCACAGTAGCATAAAAAAAAATACTTGGGAATCAGTACATTTGGAGCTGCTTTTAACAATAAAAGTGAAGATGGTTGGGAAGGAAAGCGGAAGAGTGAGGAAAATCCATGGCCAGTGCTGCAGGAGGAGTCTCATGGACACGCGCATGGCGGTGCCTGTCAGCGGTAGGGGTGTGGGTGCCCGTGGAGCGGCAGGACTGAAGCCTTACCCAGGGGAGAAAAGCTGAAGGGTGAGGCTCCTGACATCCTTGTCCGCCTTTCACGTACACAGAATGATTTCTTGTAACTCAAATTTTCTTTAGTTTTTTTTGCGGTACTGGAGTTCGAACTCAGGACCCTGCGCTTGCTAGGCAGGCGCTTATTCCACTGAGCTATATATCCCCAGCCCTTCTTTGTTTTTTTTTTTTTTTTTTTTTTTTTTTTTTTTTTTGGCGGTACTGGGGATTGAACTCAGGACCCTGCGCTTGCTAGGCAGGCGCTTATTCCACTGAGCTATATCCCCAGCTCCAAATTTTCTTTAGTTTCGTTATCAACCCAGTGTTCCCAGGCAGAAAGAGGATTTGCAGGGAAGCACTGGCTTGGCCGGAGTCGGTGGAGGTACGTGCGTCACGCAGTGGGAAAGCTGGGCTTGTAGCTGAGGGCTGCCTAGAGCCTCAGCTGCCCACTGCAAAACCTAGAAAGGTTCTTGAACTGTGAGCCTGTGTCCTCATTTGTAAGATGCAAAAAGCATAGTCATTCCCGGCAGGGTCCTCTGGGAGTTAAGTGAAATAATGTGTGCGGAGCGCGTCATGTTAGGACAGATGCCACTCTGAAAGGGATAGTGGATTGCAAGGGTAGAAAGGAGACCTTCTGTTGAAAGGCAAAAATCAAAGTAAGGTATTTCCTACTTTCATACCCAGCCCGACTTCTCTGTATCCAGGCTCTGTACGTTCAGGGCCCCGCCATTCCCTCATCTTCTTAGCAACCCACTTCTGATAAAAGAGAAGATATCAGGTCTGCATCCTCACTCTTCCTTTCCACCCTTATGCCGAGAATTGCTTCCTTTCCTCTGACATCTTTTGTCAAGTCCAAATGAATGTGTTAGAGCTTTTCCATAAGAAAACCTTACACTGCACACCGCTTTATAAATTCTCCTGCTTCACAACACCAGGTGGTGCTGAGAATCCAGTAATGTATTGGTGTGTTTTCTGGGGAAATATGCCTTTATGGCCATTCTTGTGTTCTCTCACAAAATCTTCTGTCAATCTCGTATAGTAAGACATGGAGGGTATCTACAGGTCTTAGTGAGTGCACACGGTGATAAGATTCAAGGTGCGATTATTTAGCAATGTGTGATTTAAATGCCAAGTACATCAAATCAGTGGCTGTTGGATTCCAAAGAGATTACTGCATTTAAGTGGTTCCCAATCTGTTTCACAGAATGTTATTCTTTATTTTCATTTTTCAAAAATAAATTTATAGTGTGTTTGAGGTTTACAGCGTGATGTAATGGAGAACCTATAGATAGTAAAGTGCTTGTTATAGTAAAGAAAATTCATGCAGAGCTCCCATAATGACTTTCGCTGGGTGGCAAGAGTGACTACAATCCACTTATTGTTTGTGATCCCTAGTACAGTAGCAGTTTTACTAACTATAGTCCTCTCTTTGTACATTAGAATTGACACTTTGTGTCTTTTGGCAATATCTCCCCATGTCTTTACTCTCCTTTGGACGCTGGTAACCACTGTTTTATTCTCTGTTTGCTTGACCTTTCTTCCTCCTAGATCCCACATGTAAGTAAGATCATTGTGTGTGTGTGTGTGTAGTGTAGTGTACCTAGCATAATTTCCCCCAGGTACATTCCTGTTGTGGCAAATGGCAGGATTTCATTGGATAAATATCCCACATTAAAAAACCCCTGTGACAGATGCTGGGCTGTCTCTTGGCTGTTGTGAACAGTGTTGCGGTGCTCTGGGAGAGCAGATCTCTTCACATGAGGGGGATTTCTTCTCCTGTGGGTGGATGCACAGCAGAGGGCCTGCTGGGTAATGTGTTAGCTCTGCTGTTAATTTCTTTAGGAAACTCCGTACTGTTTTCCCTAATGGCTGCACAAAGCTACATCCTCAGCTACAGTATTCATGGTCTCCCTTTACTTCACACCCTGACTAATACCGGTTATGTCTTGTCTTTTTGGTAATAACTGCCTTGAAGACAGTGAGATGTTGCCATATAATGGTTTTAGTTTGCATTTCCCACCTGGTTAGTGGTACGGAGAGAGTATTATTCTTTAGATATAGATAGATTTCTAAGAAAAAGTTGTTTAATAAGTTTTCACAGTGCTATAATAATTATTATTATTATACTGGGAATTGAGCCTAGAGACTTCACACTGAGCTATATTACCAACCCTTTTTATTGTACTTTATTTTTAAAATTTTGAGACAGCATCTTACTGAGCCACTATGCTGCTCTAGTTGGATTTGAACTTTTGATCTCCCTGCCTCAGCCTCCCAGAATGCTGGATTTACATGTGTGTGCCACCAGTCTGCTTTAGGTACTATGATTCTCAACAAATGTTATCATGAAGCATGAAAAAATTCAGCAATACAGAAACCTGTTCAAGAGTTTTCAGACCTCAGACATTATCCTCCTCTTTCTTCAACATAGCTTAAAATCTATAAGGACACTTTTACTTTAGGATGTACTTTTGGAAATGTTTCTTAGGGATAACGGCCCAGATTCTGTCTTTCTCTTAATCCTGTGAGGATTTATTTCTCGGTGGCATCTCCGAGTGTCTCCTCGGTGCTGGTGGGATGGTTCTAGTGCTGTTTCTACCCTTGCAGATGTTACATCACACTGGCTCAGGCCCTGGGGATGAGCATGGGTGGTGCCCCTGCTGGACCTGCAGGAACAGGCAAGACAGAGACCACCAAAGACATGGGGCGATGCCTCGGGAAGTACGTTGTGGTTTTTAATTGTTCAGACCAGATGGATTTCCGAGGACTTGGACGGATCTTTAAAGGTAAGAGTCATACTTTGTATCTGATGACAAATTTACAACAAAGTGGAATGTGTTGCTTCTTTTTCAGTGTTGGTGGTGTAGCTCAGTGGCAGGGTGTGTACTTAGCATGTATGAGGTGTGAGGTCTTGGGTTCAAAACCCAGTGAGCAAGCGAGAGAAGAGAGGATTTACTTTTTTCACAGTTGGCTATATTTTGATGTCATTTTCTCAAGCTTATAAAACTTATTAGAAAATCCTGACTCTTACAGTGTGGTGTGGACCAAACAGTAACATCACTTGTCTTTTGTAATGTTTTTCTTTTATTTTAAATGAAAAACCATTAAAAGCATATTTCTTTATTCATGCGGGTTTGTTGCTCACATTTAATTGTGAGCTCTTTGGGCCCACTTGATGCATGACCTATTTGTTTAACTTTGTTTTTTAATAAACTTATCTCTGACTCATTCTGGCAGCTGATAAGGTCCTTTTCCTTGGCTTTTCAAAATTATGCACTAATGGATTTTCTGTTTAATTTCCTTCCTAAGGATTGGCACAGTCTGGATCCTGGGGTTGTTTTGATGAATTTAACCGAATTGATCTACCAGTTCTGTCAGTTGCAGCTCAGCAAATTTCCATTATTCTCACATGTAAAAAGGAACACAAGAAGTCTTTTATCTTTACTGATGGAGATAATGTGACTATGAACCCTGAGTTTGGACTTTTTCTAACCATGGTAAGGAACCCCTGGAAGAGCTGCTGAAATTCAGCCTTCTTAGCACAGTCTTCACGCCCCTCCAGGGTCTTGGGTCACCTGTTTTTCACAAATGAAAGCTGGATTGTCATTTTCACTACCGTGTGAAAAGCTTTGCTTTAAAGGAATCTCATAGTAACTGGTGACTCGGTCCATCCAGATAGGGGAGGGAGATACGTACATTATTTCACTGGTTGTCACTGCAGACCTGTTGTGTGTACGTAACGAATCTTCTATCATGCTGATGTGTTGTTGCCCTAAGAACATATCTTTCATCACTGGGTTTTATTTTCTCCTTAGAATCCTGGCTATGCTGGGCGGCAGGAACTTCCTGAGAACTTGAAGATTAACTTCCGTTCTGTGGCCATGATGGTCCCGGACCGGCAGATTATTATAAGAGTGAAGCTGGCCAGTTGTGGCTTCATTGACAACGTTGTGCTGGCCAGGAAGTTCTTCACGCTCTACAAGCTGTGTGAAGAGCAGCTTTCCAAGCAGGTGTGTCCTTCTGAAGGTCTCTGTGGACCTCAAGCATGTTTTGTTCTTCTGTTGGGTGAAATGTTCTGGTTTTGAAAACTTGTAGACTGGAGTTGCTGACAAAGTACCTATTGTTATCAAGTGTAACAGGCAAAACTAATTTTATCTGCATAGTTTTATTAAGAGGTACATTTAAAAATTAATATTTATAGCATAGGATGAAACAACTATATAAACTAAGAGCCAAAGGGTTATGGCTATTAATGTTTGCTATGTATACCAGCTATACATTCATCATAATGTGTGTTATATGTAGTCCTGTGGTTCAGGGACCTCGGAATCATTTGCTCCTCTCATTTCTGAGCTCACTCAAGTATTTGACCAACCTTTGCTAGTTGTCTTTCTTCTCTCTTTGGGCCCTCTTGCTGGTTTCATCTACTGTGTAGGTTAGCCGGTTCAAGCATCATGAAGTTTTCTAGTAAGGGGGCATGAAATTAGTCAAACATCACTTCTGTTACTGCATCTTTGGATCAGAGGTCAAAGTACTTAGGGCCTATGCTGGATCTGACAAGGCTGCAACCAGGTTTTGAGCCAGGGCTGAAGATTCACCATCAAGTTTGATGGGGAGCAAACTACTTCCAGTTCACTCAGGTTGGAAGCAGAATCTTGTTCCTTGAGGTTGTAAATTAGGGTTCTTTTTCTTGCTTGTTGTGGTTTTGGGGTCACCTTAAGCTCCTGTATCTTGTGTATAGCTATTTGTTTCATGGTATTCCCAGCATGGCCACTGGCTTTTGCAAAGTCAGTAAGGAGAGAAATTCCAGGAAGATGAGTGCTTCAGCTTTACGTATTATGTTATGTACATGTAATCATGTGCAACCTATCATCTCTGCTGTATTCTGATAGTTAGAAGCAAATGGTAGGTCCTTCACACACTCAGTGAGATACGATCATACAAGGGCATCATGGAGGTAGGCATTCAAACACAGTATTCTGTCACATATAAATAAAACGTGCTAAAACATCTAAATAATGACATGTGGAAATAAACAGAGGAATATAAGAAGGACACTACCCCCTAGCATACATAACTTCAATCCATCTCCTCATTCAGGCTTTCATTCCAAACTTTTCTGAATTCACATTATTTTTATACTGACAGATTCAACATAATTACAGTCCCATTCAAAAGTTACTTGCCTGTGAATGTTCAGCCACACACAGAGCCACACACACAGGCTCTGGTAATTGAGCTTGCTGGTGAGCGTGACCCTAATGCTGCACTTTGAAGCCAACAATCGTGGTTTCTTCTGCTTATCACAGCTTTTTGTTATTCGTGCTCATCTCTGTCTGAGAAATATTTTCCTGTTCTGTTTCTTGCAAGTAGAAAATGTCCTACTCACCGACTCTTACTCTGTCTTCCCTGCTTCATTACTTCTGCTTCCCCGACTCCCTGAGCCATGCGCACAGTCTCTGTGAAGCGACACAAGTCTGTGTGTACCAGGCATTGACCCCGAGTCTTTCTTAGGGAACAGTCTGGGAACCTCCCTTTGTGCCCATATATTTAACCGAGTTCAATTCTGACAAGTTTTCCTTGATTAATTTTACCCAGCAGCACTTCAAGTTATTGTTGTTTTTATGCAAATTTATTTACATTTTTATTTGTTGTCTTTATGAAAATTTAAATTGTGTGAAGGCAGGAACTCAATTTGCATGTTTTTAAATGCTCTCTCTCCTGTATGACCCCGATTGAGTGAAGCACACTGTTCTCAGTGAGCTTGGATGGTAATTTGTTTTTGTTATTTTGATAATTTATTTTTGCCATAGATATTTTTACTGTGGTAAAAATCTATAACATTAATTTGCCATCTTAGTTGTTAGGAGTATAGTTCAAGAGTGTTAAGTATATTCCAAATGCTGTGAAACAGATCTCCAGAATTTGTCATCTTGAAAGACGGAAATTTTACACCTATATAACAACATCCTCCCCCCACCTCTTGAAAATCCATCCACTTTCTGTTTCTATGAATTTGACCAGTGTCTTGGTTATTTTTTTCTTGTTACTGAGACAAAATACCTGACTCCCAAAATGAAGGAAGGAAAGGTTTATTTAGCTTACAGTTTTTGGAGGTTTCAGTCCATATTTGGCTGGTTTGGAGGCAGAGTGGCACATGGCAGAGGGCTACAGTTCATGGCGGCGGTACACTGCAAAGCAACACACACAAGAAGGGAGGAATAGCGACCAGCTGCCTCTTTCCTCCCTTATGTATACAAACTATCCGCCCTAGGGCGGTTATAGCTCTCACATCCATAATCCCAGCAAACTATCCACCCTAGGGTGGGTATAGCTCTCACACCCATAATCCCAGCATTGGATCATGGATCAGTCATAAACTCTAAAAGCCACCCATAACTGCATGAGGATTTGCGGGGACATGCAGACACAAACCATAACAACCAGTTACCTCACATAAATGAAATCTTTTCGTGAGTGATTATTTTACTTAGCATAAAATATCCTCAAAGTTCACCCACGATGTGTCTGGGAGTTCCTCCTATTTTCAGCTAGATAACATTCTGTTTTATGTATATTTGTCTAAATTCCATTGCAGGTATGTAAATGTAGGGAAGCACATTTTGGTTGTTCATTGATCTGCTGAGAGACATTTGGTTGCTTCACTCTTCTGGCTCTTGTGACTAATGCTGCTAGGAACATGCGCACACAAATCTCTCAGTGAGGCCGTGCTTCACAGGTGGAATTGCTGGGTCATATGATAGGTCTGTATTTATGTTTGGAAGAGCTCCCACACTTTTTCCACAGTGGTTGGGTAATTGGATTTTAATTATTTACTTTGTATATGTTGAAATTTGGCATGATGGAGCTTTTACAAATATGTATTGATGGCAAAGCTGGGGACTTTGCTTTCTGCTTTCTGCTTGTTCTTCCTCTCCCTGGTAGTGCTGGAGTACAGCTACTTTTCCTCTCTTTCGGTATTCCTGTCTTATGTGTGCATGAATATGTGTGCTCATATATATCTACTTATGACAGTCATGAGTGGGTCCCAGTTTAATTCTGGTACTGAAGTTCAGCTTTAGATTTATGAATAAATTTTTGTACTTATGATTGATTAAGAAGAAGTACAAGGGGATAGAAGAAATACATATCTTTTATTTTCCTGTGTGTGTGTGTATATGTGTGTGTGTGTGTGTGTGTGTGTGTGTGTGTGTATATATATAGTAGTTCTGAGCTATGATTTAAGTTAATGATGGTACATGGGAGAGTCTTTTACATATATATTTGATCAAAAAGTACTTAAATAAAGAAATTTATTGTTAAATCATATGAGTTTTCAAACAGGAAAATAAGCATTTATTCATCATTGGGAATATATCTTCTGTCAAATTCATTTGGTCCCATGGGTAAATTGACATTAAAAATAAGCTCAGTGTCTCCTAAATTTTTCAGGTCCATTATGACTTTGGTCTACGCAACATTCTCTCAGTTCTGCGGACACTGGGGGCGGCAAAAAGAGCCAACCCCACAGACACCGAATCCACGATCGTCATGCGAGTGCTGCGAGACATGAATCTGTCCAAACTGGTAAGATTCACGGATGGAAATATTTCACCTGCCTAAATATCATTATTAATTAGGTGCAAATGAGATTTTGAAATATTTAAAATGCTCATTTGAATACCTATCAGATATAGTACTAGAAAGTGTAGTTTTAATTACATGTTTTTTAGAAGTGCTTGTTATAATGACTGCTATCTAACCTAGGATGTGTCTATGGCAATAGAATTGAAATAGAGTTTTTAAAAAATCCACATATTAGGTTCTAAATCCCTTATATCATTTTTGTGCTACAGAGTGAAACAATTTAAGATATTTAGAACCTTAATGTGTAGTAGGAAATTGTATTTCATTTAGTTTATGTGTAATAATTTCATAGTCTTGCAATAGATGCTGATAATCCATATTTTCAGTCGGTCTATGCACAGGATGACAAAGTGGAATTTTTTTATTCCAAATTAAAAATATAAACCAAATTCTTTTTTTTTTTTTTTTTTTTTTTTTTA
>PVLD010020297.1:0-34236 GCA_004027595.1 Dinomys branickii
TGGGACTTTCCCACGTCTCGCCCCGGCAGCCTGGTCCGCCCTACCACATCTCCCCCGGCATCTCAGAGAAATACGCCCAGTTTAAACTTCCCAGCTGAGGTCCCGGCATTCACGCTCGCCAAGTCTGTCTCGAGCTGGTGGTGTTTATCAAGGAGGCTCGCTCCCTTGCTGCTCACCTGGTCGCCATCTTCCCCCCGATCTCGCTAGCCATGTTTTTAAGTCAGAAAAAAAAAACAAGGAAAGGAAGAGAGCAATAACAAAGTAAAAGAGTGCGCCTAAATTAACACGGGAAGGTTATATCGTTTTTATGCTGACTTCAGATGTTTGAATTCTCCTGTGAAAACTCAAAGTCCATTAAATAGGATCAAAGAACAACACCAGTCATGTGCTACTGTGTGGAATGCTGTATCAATCAGAAACCGAACACACCGCGGTTTACACATCCAATTTCCTTTGTATTATACAATAAGAATCTAAGGTAGTCAGTGCGGAGCAGGGGCAGCCGCTCAGCAAACCTGTCTTCTCCACATCTAGTCTTACTTCCTCTCCTCAGCACCCTCTGCTGGACTTGGCGGCTTGCTTGGCAGTGGGACCCTACTCCTCCTGTCTAAGTGACTCACCTTTCCCAGGTTACCACACTGCTGTTAGTGTAAGGCCATGATGGATCCACATGTCTGTTTACCAACAAAATAGTGTAAATGATCCATCCACGAAGCTCCGGCTTCATTCTCTGCAGTCAGCCAAACAAAAGACCCCAAACTCTAAGCATCCATGTAATCTGGGGAAGAGGCACTAGGTGGATGAAGTACGGGGTCTGGTTTACTTGGCCATGCAGCTCCGTCGTGCCATCTGGTCCTCTTCAGCTTAATCCTTGGTGTCCCACTTCCATCCTGGCCTGATGCTGGGTGCACCAGTCCTTATGACTTAGTTGATGTGACAAAATCTGACTCACCGTGTTAGTTCCGGCTGCATGGCCATTTACTCTTCTATGGGCGGGTACTCCACCCTACCAGGATCAAGTAGCATTGAAGAGATATTTATTGAAAGGCGTGTAATTCTCTGCTGCAGAGAACATGGATTTGTTTCAGAACCCTATGGATCCGAGTTATGGTCTACTCAATGATACTTGCCATAGCTTTACTCCCTCTTTTTCCACCCCAGATGGCCTGCTAGGTCACATGGCCCAAGCTTCGAGGCCACTTACATTGCAGCTGAAACCTCCTTCCTGCTTTGGTCCTCTCTCAAAGCCAAAAGCCTTTTATTTCACCTTTTGTTTGGGCCAGAGCAGTATCCTCAGATTTGGACTATCATGTCTCCAGAACCCAAAGAAGTCTACCAGGCCTAGCACTTCCTTTTGTGTGGCAGGAGATGTAAGTTGCAGTAGCTTAACTGTGAAGGAGATAATCCAGCATGCTTCTGCAAGCTTCACGGGAATCTGTGATGATTTCTATTTTTATTTTTCATGTTTTTAAATTTATCTCTATTGGAACATTTTAGATATATGTAATGACAACATTCATTATAGGGAATTTGTACCTGTCCATGGTATGCCTTGCTTCTTTTTGTTCCCATTCTCCTCAACCCCTCTTCCCCTCCTTACTTATAAAAACTTCCCATTTTTTTCTTCTATTCTCTTTTTTTCTTGTCCTTCCTTCCTTCCCACATCCCCCTTCCTTGCTCCTGTTCTCATTTGTGAGATGGTTTCACTTTCAAGGATCCCCCGAAGGCTCATATATTCAAAGCTTTGTGCTCTTTTGATGGAGCTATTAGGAGTTGGTCAAACCTTTAAGAGGTTCGGCCTTGTGGAAGGAAGTTAGGTCACCAGACTGTGCCCTTGACAGCAGGAATATTGGTTCTCTCTCACCTTCCTCTCCCTCTCCCTCTCTCTCTTCCGCTCCATCTCTCCCATGAGGTAAACAGCTTCCTCTGCCCTGTGCTCCTCCCATGATGTTCTGCTTTGCCACAGGCCCAAAAAAACACAGCCAAATGACTATAGACTGAACCCTCTGATGGTGTGAGCTAGGATAAACTTTGCCTCCTTTATGTTGCATTTTCTTGGGTGTATTTTTTTCCCTTGGGTATTTTGTTCCAGCAACAGAAAGCTGACTGACAGAATTCTCAACATTATGCTCATTTGGCAGGACTTCTCATCTTTGAAGAGTTTCTTTCACAACTTCTGGAGTGGTTTTGTTTTACCAAGACCTCGAGGTTCCAGCCTCTTCATCCAACTAGCAAGTGTCACTGATAGAGGGGGCCGGAGGGATTTCTGTGGACATACAGCTACTCCCGTTCGCTTCAGATTATGTTATGAGAGGGGCCCCGGGGGAACACAGGATGTGTATACTATTGGCCATTCCTCCTGAATATGAACTAGTCGTGAGCCTCTATTTTGATAGGGATGAGAAAGAAAACCTTAGATCAGTGGCTGCACACCATGTACCTGAGGCTGTGCTAATCTATTCCAGCAAAGATAACGTATCAGGCACAGCAGCTGCACTGAGGCTACTGTTTGATTAAGTTTGCAGTCATCCATTCTCATCCCCTGGATATATCTGGGTTTTACAGGGGCCAGGCTGGTGAATTAAACATGATTTGACAGTGACGGCCACTTCAGCATTATTTAGGTTTATAAAGGTAACACTTATGCCTAACATTCCTCCTGAGAAGTGATAGTGTTTTGATTTGTCGTGGTGTTTCCTGTTGGCTAGGGCAAGGTGGTGAGGCTGTTTCAGAGGCTTTTCCTGGCCTCTCTCACCCAGAGGGCTCTTAGCCCACTGGTAAATGAATGAGTGTGGGAGCTGTGCCTGTTGCCAATATGCCCATTCCAACTGAGGACTGAGGGAATGACCACAGAGTTGGCCCAGGAGTCCCATGGACCACTGTAAGCCAGCTTGGGCCAGCACTCCTTCTGCCTTTCATATGCCTTCAGTTTAATAGGGAGGTTGTGATGCTGCTTTGGGTCTCTCTCTTTTTTTTTTTTAATTTAGGTTCTCTGGTTTTTTTATGTTAATCTAAACCATATGCCAATAGCTCTTGAAATGTTTGAATGTTCCTCTCTCTCCAGTGATGCAGTCTTTCCTTAAGTCCATGTGTTTGGAATCCCGAAGCTGGCTCAGGTTTGGAAATTGGACTGTGACTGTTGTCAGAGATGCCCATCCTCAGCTACCTAATTAGGAAAGCTCATTGTGCAAAATGTGTCTCTTGGATTAGAGGAAATACAGGATCACTCATTCCAGTGTGTACTACGCACAGGAAAAAGACTGACAGGGAATGCAGCAGACTGTGAGCCACACAGGGTATTGTCCCGGAAAAACACTAGGCCACTTAGTACCATGTCCCTGAAATGCCTCTTTTGTGTTCCCAAGACTCTTGCCAAGTCAAAGGGACATTGTAAGCAGACCTGGACTGTCCTGTTCAGATTAGTATTATCTAGGGACACTGGGGATTGGCAAACAAGTGTTATCTGTAGAAACTGCCTTCCTGCCCATACGCTAGGTCAGTTATTCCTTGAAATGCTGATCATATATTGGAACACAGCAAGCCAGTGATATCATTGCTATGCATTTTAATCTTTAATCTCCCTTTCTGCAATTGCTAGGTGTAGAACTGAACATCAGGGAGTATGGAGTACTGTAGTCCAGCTTGGCACTGCAAACTGCCGCATTCTCTGTCCAGTCGATGGTCACCATATCTGCTGACAGTCTCCTTTCTGGCCACCAGCACCAGATTTGTTGGTGGTTTCCTGTTCAGCCATCGCCACTGGACTTTGTGGGCGAATTTGCCACTGGATGCTTTTCTTTATCCATAAGCTCAGTCTGTCTCATCCTTTTCTGTTTCTACATATTAATAAGCTTTAATAAACCCTATGTACCATAAGCCCTCTCTTGGTGTATTTTCTTTGCTTTCTTCACAATGTACTTCATGGCCCTAGCATATCTGGGCTGTGGACAACACACACACTTACCTCCCAAGGATATTTTCATGGTCATTTCCCTTTTCTTCTTTGCACTTCTCTGAAATTTCTATATTTTTGTGGAATGTTAGGTGTATTCTAACCATGCCATACCCAAGATTTCACGTGTGTATGTGTGTCTTCCTGTGGAGAGAGGCTCCATAGAATCATCTTGGCCTACCTGGAGGCGGTCATCCGCTCACTCCTTTCTCCTTGAAGGATGGGTGGGGACACTGGGTGTCACTTAAGAAGGAGTCCTAGGTAAAGATCCTTCGGAATCACAGAACCTGGTTCCTGGACCCAGAGGAGTGAGGAAAGAACCTCATTTCGGGGGAAAGGGTTTTAATCAGTTGCTCTGCTACAAAGTTAAACATGCTTTCCTACAACCTTGTAATTTCACTCTTGTGTATTTACTCAGTAAAAATGAAAAACGTATGGCCCTTTAAAGACATGAATAGTCGTAGCAGCTTTAGTCATGACGGCTTCAGACAGGACATGACCCAGCTGTCCATTAGCAGGTGAATGAATGAACACATATTTTAAAAAATAAAATACTACACAGTAACAAAGAAAATGAACTGTTGATACACTCAACAACATGGGTGAATCTCAAAATAATTACACAGAGTGAAAGAAGACAGAAAAGAAAGAGTGTTTAGTGATGGATTCTATTTATATAACACACTCTAGAAAATGCAGACTAATCTTCAGTAAACCCAAGCAAGTGGCTGCTTGGGAATGGAGTGGGGATCTGAAGGGTGGAGGTATGAGGGGCTGGAGGAAGCTCAGGGTTGGTCAGAATGGAATGCTGAAATTTAAATTTTCCCGGGGGACCTGCTCTGAACAATTCCTGTTAGGAATTACTGAGGTTGGGCAGTGTTATAGCATACCTCAAATTCTACAAGCAAGAATTATCTTATATACCCCTAACTTGAAGTGTGGTACAATGACAGTGTCTTCTCCTGATTCAGCCTCCCTCTTTTATTCAGTATTTCTTACTTGTTTCTTTTCTCCTGTGGTACTGGGGATTGGACTTAGGGCTCTGTACATGCTAGGTAAGGGCTCTGCCTCTTAGCTACACTTTGGCCCTTTTTAAAACTTAAATTTTGAGACAAGTTCTCACTAAATTTCCCAGGCTGTCCTCAAACTTATGATCCTCCTGCCTCAACCCCCCAAGTAGCTGGGATCACAAGCATGTGCCACTGTACTCAGCTTCAACTTTAATATTAAAACTATACTTTTGCCACGAAGTCTTTTTAGTTTTTTTCCCTCATAAATGTCCTTTTTCCATGAAATTTTAATACTACAATACAGTATATTTCCTATTTGTTTACACATTGTGGTCCTCTAAAGAAGCATTAACCAATGTAGCAGCCAGGACTAGGGGGAGGGGAAGAACAAATTTTTGTCTCCTGGTGTTAATACTGACCCTGCAGAGAATGCATGTCTTATTGGATTCATGCAAAATAGGTCTGGATGAAGTACTAGGCCATGAAAATGTAGAGCTGCATGATTTGGTTCTTTGACATAAATGTAATGTGTGAAAAGTATTGCCCCAGCGCTGTGCATCACTGCAGGTAGATGAAAATGGGGGCCTGCAATGGGGAGAAAGGATTTGGTAGGCAGGAGCTTTCTGTCCAGTGATGTTTCAGTCATTTCCATGTGACCAGAGCCCTCTGCTGTGCATTTTGGGAACATCCTCCTAGAAAATAAATTTAGCTCATTCAGCACCCTGCTGCTGTGGAATCGCCAGGCATGTGTTGAGAGCTACATGTGAGTGTGAGGCCCAGAGAGGCTTCATAACTGAGTCGGAGCCATGCAGTGCATGCAGTGGTCAGTGGTAAGCCTGACACTCAGAGTTAGGTTTCCCTGAGTCCTAAGCTCCATCCTCTGGAGCATGTGAGGTGCACTTTTATAAGCTTTAGAAGGAGTCACCTTGGGCTCTAAGAAAGGAAGACTAAG
The DNA here is from genome assembly GCA_004027595.1 of Dinomys branickii. Classification (NCBI taxonomy): domain Eukaryota; kingdom Metazoa; phylum Chordata; class Mammalia; order Rodentia; family Dinomyidae; genus Dinomys; species Dinomys branickii. Next base: position 5,915 of record PVLD010020297.1, read on the forward strand.
GGTAGGCAGGCTTAGTGGAAGAAGTTTGGGGTATTTAAAGCATTATTGCCTCATAATTTCCCTTTTCTCCTAGAAGGTGGAACAGAAGAGGGTGAGGAAGACTTGGGCCAAATCCTGTGGGTGCTACTGTTTGCTCTACAGAGACTGAGATAAACCAGGAAGAGACAGCAGCAGAGAATTCTGATGATCCTAGCACAGAAGAGACACCCAGGTTAGTGTAAGGCAGGGAGGAAGAATTAGGGGTCAGGGGCATGGCAAACCCCATAGGTGTAGCTCAGGAGGATTGATCCCTGCAGGAGCTGACCATTCCCCTTGGTGCAGTGTGGGCAGAGTGCTAGGGAAGAGCCCCAATCTCATGAGGACAAACTAACACTGCTATGATGCTGCTGTAGATGCCTGAAACAGACAAGGGTGAGAGGAGACAGTTGGTCACTCTTGGCACAGCAAACAGGATTCACCAGCATCGTCCCCTGCCCTTAGGTCCCACAGGGCTGTACCACAGGCTCAGATGGCTGTAGACACGCACTGGGCCTCCCGGAAGCTGAAGAACTCAAGGGCTTATTTTGAGCAAGCAGCAAGCACTTTGGCAGGTAGTAAACAAGCCAGATCCCTTTTCCCTGGCAAGCAGTTACACAGTAATCTCACTGAGGTATCTTCCTTATTCAGCTGCCTGCAGGGCCAGCTGCTGGCTATTTGTTACCTAGGAGCAGCCACAGAAATTAGACTTTCCTGAGGTTTCATCCAGTGGCAGGAGAGGAACCGGCTCTGCAATACAGACTTAAAGGGATAATGAAAGATAAAAATAAAGCTTTGTTCTGCTGTCATGTAGGATCAGGGTATGGCGGGGTGTTTTAGATTTTCTGTTGCTGAGACACAATACCCAGACTCACAATTTAAGAAGAGATTTCATTTGGCTCATGTTCTTCGAGGACTCAGTCCACGGTTAGCTGGTTCCAAGGCAGAAACATCGCGGGGGAAAGGTGAGGCAGAGCAAATCTGCTTAGTTCACGGCACCTGAGAAGCAGAGTAGGGGAACAGGGCCAGAGAGGAAGGGGGGAGGGGCCAGACACAGGCCCAAGGCCACTTCCATTATCCATGTGGACACACCAGAAATATGCTCCAATAGTCCCCCAGGTGGATACCAAAGCCAATCAAGTTGACCTTCCATCACAACCCCCCACAAAGACAGTCTTATGTGTATCTAAGGTTACTCCCTGTCGTGGATTGTCAGCTTAGAGGGCTACTGTGAATTGAATGTACCCCTCCCCAACCATGTCCTGGAAGCTTGATCTCTAATGTAACAGTGTCCAGAGGTGGGGCCTAGTGGGAGGTTTTAGGTCATGAGGGCTCCGCCCTTAAAAACGGGTTAATGTAAATTACAAAAGGATGAGAGGCTGCAAGTTTAACTGTCTCTCTGTCTCTGTCTCTATGTCCTTCCTCCTCCTACTTTCTGCTTTGGAATTGCAACGCAAGAAGGCCCTCACCAGTGGCCAGCCCTCTATGTTAGACTCCTCAGCCAACAGGACCATGAGAAATAAGTTTCTTCTCATTATAACTTATTCAGTCTCAGGTATTCTTTTATGGCAGCTCACAAAGACACCATACAACACTTATGCCTGGAACCAGAGAGAACTGTGCACCTCCCACCCAAAGAGCAGGAAGCCAGGTAGAGACAGAGACAGATCAAGACCAGAGGGAGGAGCAACACCTTCTGCCCGCTCCCACCTCAGCAGTGAATCTGTGCACCCCTCCCCCACCACGCCTAGCTTTAATGTGGAAGAGGCCAAAGGGAGACAAGGAGAAAATAACCCTGAATAGGACTGAGTTCTCCATATGCAGGGGCTAAGAAGTAATAGGATTTGAGTTCGTTCATTCAGATGGGACTAGATTAGACCTTTGTGAACAGAAATGGGAGCTCAGCAGGAGAAATTAAATTTTTCTGGAAAATGAAAGCCATTTGAGAGGCACACACAATTTTGAAACCTCGTACTCACTACAGATATAAGGCAGTGTTCCAGTGCCAAAGGGAAAGCATCTCTCCTCTTTCTCCCTTCCCCATACAGGAGGAGCTGCTATGCAACATTGTGTTGACTGTTCCTATGTTCCTTTTTAAAATTAAACTTTTATTTCAAGATAACTGTAGATGCACATGCATTTGGCAGCTGTAAGGAACAACACAGGGGTCTCCTGTGTACCATTACCCGGCATCTTGCGGTGGTGACATCTTGCAAAGACACACCAATCACAGCAAAGATACTGATGGTGATACAGGCAAGATACAGAACGTTTTACCTAAGAAGAAGGTATGATGGTGCCAACCACCAGAATATCATGGGTCTTGAGTGTCAGGAAGAGACTTTAGGGACAGAAACCTACCAGATTGGACATATGGAAGTGAGATCTCTCACCAGAGCTGAAGGCAGAGGCAGAAGAGCCCAGCATGAGAGCAGGGCAAGGAACAACTCTTTCTTTTGAGACTGGGCCTAACTATGTAACCCAGGCTGGCCTTGAACTTGTGATCCTCCTGCCTTATTCTCCCAGTAAGGTATGATTGCAAGTGTGTACTGTTATGCCTGGCTCAGAAATAATTCTTTATCTTCCTCTTCAGTATGCAAAATTTCCTAGTGTCATTCTATGCAGAGGGTTTCAGGACTGTCTGACAATTAAAGGATGGTGGCAACTTTCAGGGCAGTGAGCTGAGCTGAGGGGACTGGCAAGAGACAGCCTCCACAAGAAATGTCTATTGCGTTGGATGCTGGCACACTGAGGCAGGAGTAGCTCATCAGGCAGAGCTAAGGAAACTCAGGGTCAACCATCTCCAAAGATATGGGCTTTCTTTATCTCCACTCATTCTTTGCTGATCTGTGCGGGCCCCACATCCATACCACATTCATCATCTTTGGCCTCTATAGATGCACTGATTGCTTAATAGACTGACATACAAAGTTCAAAATGATATTAATGAAAAGGCATCACAAGCATTATTGAATTCTGCCTCCTTGTTTTAAAGATGAATAAATGGGCCTGGTGTAGGTCATACAACTGCTGGAAGCCATGTCAGGATGAGAGTTCAAGTAGGTCCACTCCTTGTTCATCATTCTAAATAAAATCCATGCAAAGCATTTTACAAAATTTCTTACTAGTAACGACAACCAAAGAAGACCGCCAATCAAAGAGACATGCCTAAAAGCTCTGGCCCTGCCATTTCCAGAATTTTCTGTGGATTTTCTAGCCATGAAAGGTTAAAAATGTCCGTTGAAGACAAAAAGACAGGGTAACGTGCACATATTTGTGAATCACTAGATATTTCCCTGCAGGATCACTTTTTATGAGAGGTTGAAAAGCTAATGGTTAAGAGCAGAGGCTAGACTCAAATTCCTATTTCATCTGCTGTAGGACTTGGGCAAATTAACCTCTGCGCTTTGGTTACCCCACTGAGAAAATGGCGATGACAACACTTACTCCATAGGTTGCTATGAGGATTAAATGGAAGTTTAACATGTATTTATTTTTTAGAAATGTGCCTGGCATAGAGTTAAACTCTAGCAGAATTACGTATTATTAATGTATAGCAAGGCATTCTGGCTCCTGGACATGCCGTAATTTACTTAGCCAATTCTTTGTTATTGTATCTTTGGTACCCTTAAGAGTTTTTTTTGCAGGGGGGAGTGTTATCCAAAGGAGGAGGGTACATTCTCAGTAAATCTATTGGAAATAAAAGTACACATTCTTCCAATAACCCGTACGAGTTACAAGGGACAGGAAAGGGCCATCTAGTAGCAGAGTCGTAGCGTTTGAGTAGATGGCCATGCACCCCACGTTGAGTGGAGATGAAGAGGACCATGCTCACTGGAGCACTGTCAATACACTTTGCCATAGTTGTCATGTACCAAATGCACGTAGGATTTTTAACATTCATCTTCTTCCTTAGTGATAACTCCATGGAAGTTGGAATTACAATATAATCACAAGATTTACCCTTATGAAGTCTTACTTTAGTAGATGGGTGTGTGTGTGTGTGTGTGTGTGTGTGTGTGTGTGTGTGTGTGTGTTAGACAGGGTCTTGCTATGCAGTTCAGGCTGGCCTTGAGCTCACTTTGGAGCCCAGGCTGGTCTTGAACTTGTAATGATCCTCCTGCCTCAGCTTCCTGAGTGCTGGGATTGCAGGTGTGCACCACCACACCCACCTTAGTAGATGCATATATTTTTAAAAAGATATATTTTTTGTCTTAATTTTCAAACTCTTTTTCAACTGATCTTAGATACATGTTGTTTTGCAACCACACATAAATTTAGTTTTTTTTTTTTTTAACTCAATTCACTATTGAACTACCTCTGTTTTTGATGTGGAAATTCAACTTATTACTATTGGATTCATTCCACTTTTACTTATTTAGGCTACTGTACTTTACATTTGTTTCTTTTCCATTTTTTCAGTGTTCATTTTATTATTTTAAAAAATTTAGGAGATATTTTACTACAAAAAATACAAGGCAGTGAATAAGGCTAATCCAAAATGACTCTGTTAACTGCTGCTGTATCAATGGTTTAACTTATTTATGCTTTTATAAAATGTCCACGTTTCATTTTCTATGAAGAAATTTTCATTTATCTTTTCTGTAATATTTGGTACCACATCTGAAATGACTTCTAGTTAGATAATGTTTCCACAAGGACATTTTTATTCATATTTCTGAAAATTATATATTTCCCTCAACATCTTCAAACACTTGTCAGAAGCATTCACATGTGTAAAGCATTCCATATTTTCACTCTTACATTAATTCTGTAGCTCCTATTAGTTAAAACCTTTAGTGAAGACTTAGCTACTTGTGTTGACATATTAAGTTTCTGCCCTCTGTTTGCTGGTGTTCATTGCGTCTGGCTTGCTAACACAGGATTCTGCATATGGGCAGTGTTGATGGGCGTTCTCTTCTTGTGTGTTTTTCGTTGATGTTTGGTGAGGGCTGACCTTTGGCTGAAGGTTTTCCTACATTCATTACATTCATAGGGTTTTTCCCCTGTATGAATTCGCTGATGTTTTGTGAGGGCTGACTTTTCATAGAAGGTTTTCCCACACTCAGGACACTTGTAGGGTTTTTCCCCTGTATGAGTCCTCTGATGCACCACAAGATTGGATTTCACACAGAAAGATCTCCAGCATTCATTACATTTATAGGGTTTTTCTCCTGTGTGGGTCCTTTGATGTTGAGTAAGGTTTGATTTCACACAGAAGGTTTTCCCACAATCATTGCATTTATATGGTTTCTCTCCTGTGTGAGTTCTCTGATGTACTGTGAGGGCTGATTTCTGGCAGAAGGACTTCCCACATTCATTACATTCGTATGGCTTCTCACCTGTGTGAGTTCTCTGATGTTCTGTGAGGTTGGACTTCACAAAGAAGGATTTCTCACATTCACTGCACTCATAGCGCTTCTTCCCTTTGTGTGTGCTCCGATGTTGGGTAAGATCTACTTTCTCACAGAAGTGTTCTCCACATTTACTAGAGTCATAGGCTTTCTCTGCTTTATGGGTGCTCTGGTTTTCACTGGAGTGTGACTTCTTACTTAAGGCTTTCCCACCTCCCTCACTCTCATCACGACTTTTCCTAGAGCCTGTGCTCTCTTGCCGAGTACGTTTTGCCTTCTTGGAAAGGGGTTTCTCACCTTTATTACTCTCACAGCTTTTCTCTCTTGTGTTAATTCTCTGACTTCGAGTGAGGTGTGCTTTCCTCTGTAAGGCCTCTTCCCTATCATCATCTTTGCTTGGTTCTTCAGTTGGGAAAGTTCTCTGATGTTGAGTAAGGCAGGACTTTCCATGAAGGGATTTCCCCAGTTTTTTACAGCGGTATATCTTTTCTCCTGCATGAGTTCTCTCAGCTTCACTGTGGTATAACTTCTGTAAGGATCTGCCATTTTTACTACACTTATCAGGTATTTCTCCTGAGGAAATTTTCTGATGTTGGGTGAGGTTTGATTTCTCGCTCAAGGATTTCTCAAATATATTATCTTCATAGTGTTTCTCCCCCATGTGAACATTTTGATGAGCTTGCTTTGACTTCACCCATGAGGGTTTCCCACTTTTACTGGACTCCTGGGGCTTCCTTTCCCCAAGGATTCTTGGATAAGAAGTAAGCTTTAACTTTCTGATGAAAGCTTGTCTGTATTCACTGCCTTCAGAGAGTTGTTCTCTTGTGTGAGTTCTCTCAAGTGTAACAAAGACTGTCTTTCTGTGAAAGGCTTTCCCACAATTATATTCAAGAAGTTGTCCCAAAGATGAATTCTTTTGATATTGAATAAAGTCCTCATTAGGATTGTGGGATTTCTTCTTTTGATCATTTTTACATAGTTTATTCCTTGTGTAAGTGTTCTCATGTTTAGTGTCAAGAGACTCACATCTATTGAAATCATCAGATGTTTTCCTTACATTATTTATATTGCTAGTAATTAATTCTGAAACACTTTTTAAGCTTGCTCCAAATGAGTCACATTTATGGGATCTTTTTCTTGAGGGCACTGGGTCTGAGACCAAGTCAACCATTTTTCTTAAAGTCTTACTTCTGTCCTTAATCAGTGTTTTGTTATTGATGAATAAAGCTTGCCTCGAATATTTATCTTCATTTTCTTGACTTTCTTTCATGTTACTGGCTCTCTGGGCTTCTAGAAAAATAAAATTTAACCATATATTATAAATCTTAACATATTTTTGAAGGAAAGCATTTTATAGAAGTCTCTATGCTGAGTTGATTCTGGGGTTTCAGGCACAATATCCTGGGATTACAGCAGTCTTAAGCAAGTATTTCTAGCCTTTTGTGAGGAACATGAAAACAAAGAAAAAGACATACTGTAGTACAGATAGGAGGAGAAAGCTGAAAATGAACATAAGTAGCTTTAGCTTGTTACAAATATGACCTCAAAGTAGGGAGGAAGCTTGAAATATAACACAAGAATGATGACTAGAAAACAAAGAATGTCAGAAAAACAGTTGGTCCAAAGATAGGGAATATTTTTGTTTTTTGTTTATTTGTTTGTTTGTTTTGAGACAGGGTCTCACTATGTAGTTCAGACTGGCCTTGAACTCACTATGTTGCCCAGGCTGGCCTTGAATTTATGGCAATCCTCCTGCCTCAGCCTCCCAAGTGCTGGGATTACAGGTATGTACCACCACGCCCAACTCAAGGATAGAGGATATTAAAAAAATGAGGTAAAGATGAGAACAATGAAGAGCAAAACAAAGAGGACTGAAGGCACCGAAGGGAAGTATCAGAAAAAAGACTAAATTTAGAGGTAGATCAGAGACTAAACCCTTATCTCTCTTTTCTGCAGACCTTAATTAACAAGATGATCCTCTCTCCCCTCTACATGCTTCCAATCTTTCTCTCCTTTTCAATTCTGCACACCAATTCCCACTTAAAGTTATCAAATCACATATATCATCAGATCTATAAAGTTCATTCCTATCCTTCAGACCCCATGTCACCATATAACTCTGTTACAGGGAGACAATGTCCAATGAGAACATTAAATATACAAGCCACACTTGCAAGAGGATTTAATTCACTTCATATTTTGACACTTGGTGCTACCAGTTGATTCTAGCAGAGTTAATTAATAGTAATCTGCTCTGATGACAATCCTAATTTTTCATCTATTGATTTACTTTACCAACTGGTTGTATCCTGTCTCCATACTGGCTTTTAAAAATAGATTTTATATGTACAGCTGTTTTTGGTTTATGGTAAAATGGAAAGTACAGAGTTCCCATGTACCACTATATACGCACTTCCACAGCTAGCAACATGTTCCACAAGAGTAGCGTGTACATTTTCTTATAATCAAATTTGTATTAGCATAACATCACCACCCAGAGTTTACTGTTCACTCTTAAATTGGGCTCACTCTTAAATTGTACATTCTATGGGTTTGGACAAATGTATGATGCCTTGTACCCACCATTACAGCATCACACAGAACAATTTCATTGTCCTAAAAATTCCCTTTGCTCTCATTATCATCCTTCTCCCTACCCAACCCCTGCCCCAGCTCTTAGTCATCACTGGTCTCTTTATTATAGTTTTGTCGATCATAGAGCTGGAACCATAGAGTATTACAGCCTTTCCAGACTAGCTCTTTGACTAGCAGTAAACATTCCAGGTTTTCCCATGTCATTTTATGGCTTGATAGCTTGTGCCTTCCTACTACTGAACATTTCCATTGTCTGGATGCACCGTGTTTATCCATTCATCTACTTCACACCATCTTCGTTGTTTCCAAGTTTCGGCGCTTATGAACCAAGGTGCTACATATATCTGCGTGCAGGTTTTGTAGGGGCATTCATAACTTTTCAACTCCTAATTTTAATGCTATTTTTGTATCATGGTTTACTCTTTTCTTGTTTCTGTCTTTCCTGTGATAACCCAAGCACCAGGTTACTCAAAGCGGCCTGAAGACTTTTGTTAACTTTTATTTTTATTTCTTGTAAATAATTTTGAGGAAGGGTAGTTTCTCTTTCCTGGTGCTGGAGGTCAAACTGAGGACCTTGCAAATGCTAGGAAGCAATCTATCACCAAGCCACGTAACTAGCCCTCTGGATGATTATTGTTACCTTCCGTCATATTTTATGTAATAACATTAACTGTATGCTTTTAAATGTATGACTTTTCTGTAGTTGATAAAACACATAAAAGTCAATGCATATGCCAATGAAGAGAATGTGACATTAGATTTTTGTGCTCAGATTTTGTACTAGATTCTTATATTTAAATTCACAATACATATTCAAATAATCATCCCACAAATCTACAATATTGTCAACTCCTGTCAGAGATGGGTATCAAATAATTCCACAAATTGTTCCTTTCCATCACAAACCTACCCTTCATGTTTTTCTCTTATTTAGTTTATATTGTGTCCTCAGCCCTTCTCAGAACCTAGACATCCTTTAGGACAATGCCACTGCTCTATGGCTTAAAGAAAATATCCTTACCACTTAACATCCCACGTGCAGCAAAATTTACAAGTAAATACTGTCTGTATAATATATTTTAAGACTTTTACAGTGTACTGGCTTGCATGTTTTTTCTCTAACTTCTTCCATAAGTAACACTGATTTTCGTGGCTTTGGGTTGCTTTACTACCTTGAATCTATTTCTTTTTCTTTTGAGATTTTCTCCAACCTCCAGTGAAAATGGAGTTGGCATTTTGCTTTTATTTGCCTTGTGGCTTCTGGACAATTTGCAGGAAAAGAAAGGGCAACGTGACTCTATGCTTCTGTCTCTGTACCGGAATCGCCCCTTCCTTCTTAACACTGCTCAGGTGCCTTCTAGGACACGACTCTCAGGTTTTTCCCTCATGATCCTGGATGGCCAGTTCTTCTCAGTCTTCTTTGCTAGACCCCTGTGTCCTCTGGCCTCCAAATCCAGCACTTGAAGGTGCCATCTTTGACCTATTTTCTTACCTACTATCTCGCTCAGTAAAACTGAAATTATTCACTGCACCTACATGGCTTTTCTCCTTGTAAACTCTGACACTATCTGCTTTTTCCTCCTCGCTTACCTCACTTTGGTGGCACTGAGATCCTTGCTTTTCTCTCATTAACAAGCACATTCTGGTCTCAGAGGCTTGGCACCTGCTGTTCCTCTGCTCTGTGAGTCTCTCCAATAGCCCATGGCTCATTCCATTCCTTCATTCAAAACACCATCCCACTGTTCCTGCTCAATGTTCACTTCCTCAAGGAAACCATCCCAGCCTCCCTTCCTAGGTACCAGTCTCCTGCGTTTCATCTGATTTGAATTTCTCACAGTACTGTCTACTACCTGCCCCACTGTGCATTTATTTGCTAATTGAAGCTCTGATAGGAGTGGACATTCTGTTTCTATATCCCCTGTGCTTAGGATTTAACTGACAGGAGGAGCGTAGCATATTTGTTGAATAAAAGGATATGTGAAGAAATACCTATTTAAGAAGTTTTTGACTCTAGAGGAAAGGTAGGCAATCGTCATTGCTGAACAGAGAAAAACAGAAATAAAGGTCTAGGATGGAAAAGGCAGTCATTGAATTCTATAAAAACCCAGTGAATTTATCTCTAAAAGTCAAATGGAAAACAAAGAACATTTGTACATGAGAGTGACACTGGGAGATGTGACAGCTAAGGTACGATCTCTCGTTACTCACTTCTGAAAGTGTAGAGCCTCTGAAAGAGATTTATAGAACGTATTTCATAGGTATTAAACTTTGACCTGGCCATATGGACCTATCTCTCTCAGCTTCTGCTTGACCTCAACGTACCCCAGTGGCTGTGACTTGGCAGCTCCCTCTTCACGGTCCACGGTTCTTCTCCTTGCTCCAACCTGCGTATCAGCTCAGGTTTTGTGACACACAGGCCTGTGAGGAAAATGACAAGAGACTTGGCAAAAGCATTTTGGGTTCAGGCCCTTTGAAGGACAAAAAGAAACACACAATGACGGTGGCCACCTGTGTTCCATCAAAGCCAGTGGCTAAGTCTCTGGGCATGAGGCATCTGGTCAGCCTGGTGAATGCTTGGGTCAGTGGCTAAGCCCTCTGCCTGAGGGAGTGGGCATTTGGTGAAAGACTCTTTCATCAGGGAAATGAGAATACAATATTCTATCAAGTGCACTAAAGGAGTCTTAGTCAAAAAGTCTCAAGCATGAAACATATTATTCTCTGTAATAACCTGCTTCCTAAAATAGGAAATGCATGCAGCCAGAACTGCATAGACAGCTGGCCTTACCCAGTGATTCCAGGTGCCCGTAGTTCTCCAGCATTATGTCCCTGTATAGATGCCTCTGACTGGGATCCAGCAGCTGCCACTCCTTTTGGGTAAAGACCACAGACACATCCTCAAACAGCACTGATGCCTGCAACAGACCAAACCTGCTCAAGCTGAAGTGCTCAAAACAAAGGTGATGAGAAATCCGTATAGGAACTAAATCCTACCATGTTCTCTGTTAAGAGCTTACCAGCATTACAAAGGCTGTCTAAGACTATCTTCATGTTAACCTTTGTGAGAGAAACAGAAATCATAATGGAAATAATAGTCCTCTATATTTACTTATAAATCCATTGATTAATTCATAAAAATTTGACTTTTTTCTGTATACTTGGATTTGTTCTGGCTACAGAGGACGCTAAGGCAATTAAGACATTGGTCCTATTTTTAGGGATCTTATAGCTTGAGAAAGATCCTTTCTGTATACTCATACATATGCAACAGTGAATTAAGGGAACCATGAAAACTTGTGTGGTTAAGACAATGTGAAGTCACAAAGGGGGAGTGTGTTTGTCAGCTTTCCTGTCACTGAGACACAATAACTGACACCTACAACTTAAAGAAGGGGAAGTTTAATTTGGCTCATGGTTCAGGGGTTTAGTCCATGGGTCAGCTGGCTTCGAGGCAGAAGCATCATGGTAGAAAGGCATGGTGGAGGAAATCTGTTCAACACAGGGCATCCAGGAAGCAGAGAGGGAAGGGAGGAGGCAGGGACACAAACACACCCTTCCAGGTCACACCTCCAGTGACCCACCTCCAGCCAGACCCCATCTCCTCACAACACGTTCAGCCATGAACTCATGAATAGACGAATCCACCACTGAGTAGAGTGCCCCCATGATCCAGTCACCTTTCAAAAGCCCCACCTTGGAACACATGAAACTTCTGAAGGGCATTTTAATGTAAACCGTAAGAGGAAGGAAAAGAAATTCTCCCTTTGTTCAGGTCATATTGGATCAAGAGTTAAAAGACATGATTATGTGTGCACAGTGAGCTTGGTATGGTCAGGAGAGAACAGCATAAACAAAGGCATGGGCAACATTAAAATAAAGGATTTACAAGGGGTGTGGTGTGAGAGAAGAGAGAGGTTGGAGATTGGGTGAGATAAACAACAATGAAGCATTCAGTAGTCAGGGAGTGACATCTTGGACTTTCTCCTACAGACCGCTGACCTCCAAAGTAGTTATCAATTAGTAAAATTTCCTTAGCCTCTTTTATTACATTTATAAATGATATATGTATACAACTCTCAAGATATTCACCAGAATTACAGCTTAACACCTTTCTTAACATTTTTTAAAATAAAAATACATGTAATGGCTATTCTAACACTACGCATCCATTGATTGCCCTATGAACTGTCCTGGGAAGCACATCCCTTCTTAGGTGATCATTTCTATAGACAGTGGGGACATAGGCTTAAATAACATGACTAGGCTTGGATTTTGTTTGACTTTTTTGTGGCGGGGAGTAGTACCGGGTATCAAACTCAGGCCCTTGCACTTGCCAGGCAGGTGTTTGTGCCACTGAGCTACATCCCCAGCCTAGACTTACATTTTGAAAGGCATGGACTAGAAGCAGTTTGGGAAATGTTTTAAAGAATTGTTTCTTAACCAGAATCACCAGGGGTATTAGGCATTGTTTGGAGATATTTTTAGTCCTCAGAGCTGAGGGAGCAGAATTGCTACAGGCATGTAATGAGTAGAGGCCAGAGATGTTGCTAAATACCCTGTACTGTACAGGTCACCTCCATAACAGAATTACCGGGACCAAAATGTCAATGGCCAAGGCTAGGACACTGTTTTAGAAGGAGGTTAGGATGATAACAGGCTGGTGTGAGAGATGACCACCCCCCTTCATGTAGTAGCGGGGGCTTGAACTAGAACTAACTCCATGGAATTATCCAGCAGTGATTACACAGTGAAGGAAAATGCAGCATTACTCTCAGGTTACCCACAAGAGCAGCAGGCTTCATGCTGGTGCCACATTCTGTATGGAGATGAACAAAACAGCTAAAAGAATGAACGGAGGAGGGAGGAAGCGGGGGAGAGACAGACAGACAGACTCTTGGGCATGTGATACTTAAGGGATCTGACAAACAAGTGCAGATCTCCAGGTAACAGCTGGATATAAGTTCTTAGATCTCCGGAGAGACCTTGGATAACGGGGATAAGGATAATGCATTTTTGGGATCAGTTATAGCTCAGTGGTAGCTGAAGCCACGGGAGCAGGAACTTGCTCACAAAGAGCGTGCATAGTGAAGCTATAGGGCCTAGGGGCCAACAGAGGAAGAGGACTGATCCCTGAAGGTCCAGAAGGAAGCAAAACCGGGAGCATGCAGAACAAAGCACAGTCCCATTCCACAGTGGTGCTCAATAGGCAGCATGTGAGTGAGTGATTCAGAATTCAGAAGCAACCAGTTAAAGAGTAAAGGACATTCCTAGATTGACACAATGACGTGAGCACGTATATTTGTTTCCTCCGCCTCCAAAACAACAGCGGAGAGAAACATGAAAACACTATGTTTATCTCAGCAGAGAAGTACAGGGAAGGCCATCTGCAAGCAATTTCCAGGAGTTTCCAGAAGAGCAGGAGGCAGATCCTGGAGGCTCTGTGTGTGCCTCTTCACATGAACACAGAATGGGAAGAAGTCTCAGGCCTCTGCTCAGAACCCACCGGACCTCCCAGCTCAGCAGCTGGAGGCTGGGAGGTGAATGGGGACAGGATCAGCAGAAGGGCTGCCAGACTCCTTGGTGGATTCTTACTCCTGAGGGTTAATGCTCAGGAGAATGTTCCCTATGTAAAACAGGAAACTGCCCCTAAGAGTCTGTGAGAACTTTCAACCAGAGAGAAAAACCAAGTTCTGTACACAATACCCTGCTATGGGCACAGTTTTGCTTTTAGAGCAAAGGGCAACAGACTAATGTGTTCTGCCATTAGGTAAAGTAAAGCTCTCTTCAGCAGGGGAGGGGTCCCCCGGAGTTTCCCTCCCTTCTCTAGCCTAAAGGGATTCTCTATAGACATCTCTTGACTTTTGGGGGGCTAGTACTAGGAACTGAACTCAGGACCTTCACACCTAGCTCTTTTTTATTTTTTATTTTGACACAGGATCATGCTAAATTACCAGCTTGCCCAGGCTGGTCTCGAATTCAGTTCTCCTGCCTCAACCACCCAGAATGCTGGGGTTATAGGCATGAACATGGAAGGACTCAGGCCTATCCTTTCATTGAAGGGTATCCTTCCCACAGAGACCGAGCTCCACACTGCTGAGTAAGCACACATCAGCCAACTACGCTGAACACTGAGTGCTGTCCCTGCTTTTCCTTGTTCATTTGGAAAACACAAAAGGGATCTGGACACTGAGGGAAACCACAGCCTGAGAAATAAGCATCAAGAAGAAACTAAAGACTGCTGAATAAATTTAACATAAGTAAAAACAGCAGCCCAGCAGATAAGCACCAAGTATAACACTTAAACATTTCAAACAGTGTCTCCAAGTCAGTGTAAGAGGGTCTTCCACACATGAGGACAATTTGCTCTGAGCAAAGGAAAGGCACACAGATATGAAATATTTTGTTACTGATTTAGGGAAATGGAAAGCAAAACCAGCCAGAGAGATCCTAGAGACAAAACGAGCAAATCTCTCAGTGCATAGGACAAAACCACAGAAAAGTGGAAAGGGTGAAATAAAAGTCAAGGAATGCAGGAAACAAATTGAGGAGGGTCTCCGATAGGGTTTCTAGGTGGTGAGGAATTTGAGCAGGAAATAAGCAAAGAAAGAAATAAAAAAATCTCTGAGCATGTGCACCTCCACCTTGTCAGGACACATTCAATTACCAAGCAGGGTACTGAAAAAAAGAAGCAGACACTGCCCGGAGAAACATGGTGAGACATCTGAGGAAGAAGAGGGGAAAGGAGAAGAAGAAAGAAGAGGAAGAAGAAGAGGAAAAACAGGTCATCTATAAAGGCATGAGCACCAAACTGCCACATCTTCTTGGTCTTTCCAAACAGAAGGTATCAGGGGCTGGGGATATAGCTCAGCGGCACAGCACCTGCCTGGCAAGTGTGAGATCATGAGTTTGATTCCAAGTACCATAAAAAAAGAAAGGGAGATAATGCAAATTGTCTTTCCTCATAATATTCTGAGAAGGATTTCAAGCCAACCACTCATTCACAGGACAGAGCAGGAGGAAGGCAGTTTCAGATACGCAGACTCAGAGGGCAGACTAAGCACAGTCAATCTGTGCAGTGCCCCACACCCCCTGTCGAAATTCAGCAGAAAAAAATAAATAAACTCAGCAGAATCCCAGAAAAGGAAAACATGGCAAATGATGATCATGGTGAACAGACCATGAGAACTGCTGTTTACGGGGTACACAGGTAGAGTGTCTGCAGTTTCAAACAAGACCTGTATGTCAGCATCAAGCCTGAGAATCCCCGAGATTCTGGAAGGAATGCTGCCCCAGCGATTGATGGGGAAGCTGAAGCAGGCCCTTCCGATTCACCAGGGGACATCTGGAATGAGGTCATAAAATCAGGCACTGAAAACAAAGAGCACCTGCTCCTCCAGATGAGTTGGGACCGTCAGCCTTAATGGCCCTAGTAATAAAAGCTCAAGCACCCACTTTCGCTTGAACTTCAGGTAAACAACAAATAAGTTCCTAGCAGAAGTGTGTCTCATGCTTTCTTTCAGGTGCCCTGTGTCCTATCATGCAGTTCTATTCCTATGAGAGCTCCCATTCCAAGTGCTTGGGCAGGCTGGAACGTAACAGATAAAAATGTACTCTCAAAAGTGGGAGGGAAACTTGTAATGAACTTGGACTTGATCAGGTCTCCATCTGGCCAAACCTCTCATGATGTATCCCTGAACTATCTCAGTTCCAGTTTTTTGAGAATTACTTAAAACTCTGTAGCCTTTAGGAAAAAAAAGGTATAAAATATTTTTAAAAAGAAAAGAAAAAAGGTGGAGTAAATGTATCTACCCAATAATGTTGTCGGCATTATATGAGCTAATCCAGGGAATTTAACAGTGGCTGGAACATAATATGCAACTCTTAGTTATAGATGATATAATTTTATTACTCTGTCTTCTAATTTGGGATGGCAAAAATAATGAGAAAATGGATATTCAAGTTTAAATGGTTTTTGCTCAAGAAGCTAGAAGATGTGATGGTTAACATAGGATAATGATACTATTTATGGCTTATTACATAGAGGTAATATATATTACATAAAGAGAAAAAAGTGAAAAAACACAGTATTAAATGTTTCTCACTAGACCTGAGATGTAGGGGGAATGTGTCCTGTTTAGGTGATACTATAGATGAAAGAAACCCCAGCTATTGGGCTGGGGATATAGCTCAGTGGAATAAGCGCTTGCTAGCAAGTGCAGGGTCCTGTGTTCGATCCCCAGTACCGCAAAAAAAAAAAAAAAAAACCCAGCTATTGATAGAAAAATGTGTTATGCATATGTTAGTGCATCTGGGGCAATGAGTAATGGAATAAAAATAAAATGTACACCTTCAAAGCCATTGGAAGAAGAAAAAAGAAAGTAAAATAACAACTTGGGAAAAGCCAGGAAACTAATGAGAAAATTAACAAGGGAGCGTGGTCAACAAAGACGCAGTTACTCTTACATTTCACTGAAAATGTGGGGTAAAAGGCAAACAGCTCACCTGGGATGTGTTCATTCTCTTCTGCTCCTGGAAAAGTGCAGAGACCTTCAGGCAGGTATGAGGAGAGGGGAAGGGGGAAGAAAAAATGAGAGATACAGGCTGTCTGGAAGGTCCTCACAGCGCTTGCCGGAAAGCCACATATGCACTGACCCAAGGCCGCATGCCAGGAGACTGTCACTTTGACCCTGCAGAGGGGGCAGGTAGGCACGTGCTGGGGGACTCTTGTAACCTTCATAACCACAGGCGGCTCTGGGAAGCAAGCACTCCATTGGGGAAAGTGAGTATTGGTTTCTTACACTTTGAAACCTCCTTTGATTTGATGCCAGACAAATACTGTATAAACAACGTGAAGTTCAAGTGAGAAAGGTCGGCTAAACAAATCACATTACCACAGAGTCCTTCAGCTATGAAACATGCTATATACTACATTTTTAACATCTGGGATTTACTTTAAGATAACCCTGTGAAGGGAGGCAGAAAAAGGGACAGTACAGGGGTGTGTGTGTGTGTGTGTGTGTGTGTGTGTGTGTGTGTGTATTATTGCCCATATGCTGAGGCTGTGACAAGGATTTAGTGTGATATTTTTCCAGCAGTTATTCCAGTATTTACTTTATATATTTGAATTTTTCCCATAATAGAAGATGTAATACCTGATATGACAATAAAGACCTTATAAAGACCTGCTTGTTTACTTTTTCACATATATTTTTTAACTTCTTGAGGTTAAAGAATGTAAAGGAACTAGAGACAACAGAGATAGGTGTGCTTTAAGTGGAGTCTTTCTTTTATTTCTTTAAGGGTTGCGTCCTAAAGGATTAAAAGAGTCACCTGAGACGTGGTAGACAGTGCCTGAGAATCATGGGGCCTGAGTGATCTTTACAGTTTGGCTACAAATGGGTAATGCAAACCCAGATTGTAATATTAGATATCCACCATACTTGTATAGTGCAAGGTATGTAGCAGGAATTGTTCTGATTACTTTATATGTTATCACCTCATTTAATCTGAAGATGAAGCAAAGGTGCTATTGCTACTTTCATTTCACAGATGGAGAAATAGCGGGAAGAACGGCAAAGCCGTGGCTGGGCTTTGAACAAGGGCAGTCTGGCTCCGGAAACCATGCGCATAAGTGCTTTGCTAGTGACTCTCTCAGGCACAACATTTTCTGTTTTCAAGTGATGCAGAATTACATAACCCCTGAAAAGAGGAGCGGGGAGCAGAAATCCAGTACCAGTGAGCTCGTGCTTGGAGGGCTCCTAAGAATATGAGCCGAGGGACCTGAAGGTGTGGGAGGAGCTTCCAGGAAGAGGAGACAGCGTCTCGCTGGCCCTGCTTCTGACCACTCACCATCCCTGCCTGGGATGATCTCTTCCCACACAGCCTGCCTCTTGCTCACCACCCTCTGCCCAGCTCACCTCCTTCCTTTGGAAGATGGTTCAGTCTTTGCTCACTGCCAGCGCTGTGCACCCTCTGATATGGTGAAGCTACTCACAGCAGGAGGATCAGAAAGTGCTTTAGGGCACTCAGATAGAGTCTGGGCTGGTTTCTTAGTCTGCATGTAGTCTGGCCCGAAGCTGTGGTTCAAGGTGGGATAGGAATTTCACCTAGGTGAGACTCTTGCTTCTGGTCCTCTAACTCTTTCCTTATAAAAGATTCGTGATCCAAGGAAATTTGGACTTGGTTGGAGGAAATAAATTCAAATAACTGGAAGCTTCTGCTGCCCCCCCCCCCGCCTCTCTTGCAATTTACCATCCTCTCTTAATAGTGGTTCCCACAGTGAGGTCTCCAGTGCCACAGCGTCAGGATCACTCAGGAACTAGGTAGAAAGGTACATTTCTGGATCCTGCCCCAGATCTGCTGAGTCAGGAACTGGATCGGGGCCCTGCCATTTCTGCAATTTCATAAATCTCCCAGGTGATTCTGATGCATGTTAGCTTAAAAAATGGACAGAAATCTGGGCATCTGTAGCTGCTGAAGGCAGAGAGATGGCCTCATTTATGCAGTAACACCGAGGTAGAACTCCCAGGAGTCCCAAGGGAAAACTGGATCTTCACACCCTCCAGTTACTTCCTTGTGGCACTTAGGGCTGTTCCCTGCTGAGGGCTATAGCAATAAGCTACTGGTAAAACCTCGCAGGAGATCTGCAAGTCAAACGGGGAGAAGGTTGCAATCCAGTGCCTTTCCTTGCTAGCATCATCCCCAGAGTCCGGATTTTCTTCTCTATTAAAATGGGTGGGGCCGGGTGCGGGGGTGCATGCCTGTAATCCCAGCTCTCGGAAGAATGAGGCAGGAGGATCGCTGTGAGTTCCAGGACAGCCTGGGCTACATAACAAGGTGTATGAACCTGAACTATGTAAGGCGACCCGGTCTAAAAAACAGGGGAGGGGGCTTGGGCTTGGTAACACCGAATTTCAGGAAGTCTTCAAAGCCAAAAGAGACGGTACAATACTTAATAAGATGGTGAGGAAAGTAGGTAACCTTTGTAAGTGCAGAGAAAGTGCCAGAACCTTGGCGGAGTGCTTTACAGGTACTCTCCCACGCAGATCTCAAAATAAGCCTGAGGTAGATTTTAGCAATCACTTCGTTTTACAAGTGGGGAAACTGAGGCTTAGAGGTTTAGAGGTTCATCTTGCCCAAGTGGACTCAGAGGCAAAGGTAGAATCTGAAATCAGCCCTTTATACTACAAGCTTCCCCTCTCTCCGCTTGTAGGCAGACAATAAACGTCAGAAGAATGCATTCTCAGAGACCCCCTCTCCCCAACCTGGAGGATTTCTTTCTCTAGGGAAGGGATGTTGGGGCACTTGCAAATTCGAGGAGCTTCTGCAAACTCGTTTGACATTTGAATGCCTTTTCCCAACGCACTTTTTCTGATCTAGGAACCCCCACCCGGCATTTATCCTTAGGAAAAGAAGGCTGCAGATCCGCAGCGAACCTTCTCTCTCACTAGAGGGGCAAACAGAGCGCAGATTCGGGAGCAAGCATTACAGGGTCTCAATCCCAATGGGACACGCTCAAGTTTTTGCTTCTGCAAACGGTAGATACAAAATCGGCCCAAATCCGGCAAAGCGACCCCGCCCCAAGCCAAGTTCTCACCTGTAGTGCACTCCACACCCTTCCTTCAGGGACCGGTCACTGAGCGACAAGCAAAGGCAACGGGATTAGCGGTCGCGCGAGGCTGGAGACAAGGGGAGCCGCGGAACAATGAGGAAGAACTGCACATGCGCAGAAGGAGCTATGAGGGACCAGTTCCCCAGCCCTTTCCTGGGATAATCCATCAAATTTGAGTCTCGGTTTTCCACAGGTCTCTGTGCTCCCTGCCTCAGGGAATGTCTGGAAACTTCTTATTTAGCAAGTTGGTTACATATGTTCCAAAATCAGCTCTACTTTTTTTGGGTCCTGGTTCCTTATAGCCCAGTCTTTAGGGTTTTGAACCCCGTTCTCTCTGCAGTCAGGGTCCCTTTAGACCCAAAATGTAAGAAAAGGAGAAAGGAAAGATGTATGTTGACTGCTCATATGAAAACAAATAAAGCTGGGAGTGATTGTGCATTGGGAAGCTGATGCAGGAGAATTGCAAATTTGAGCCCAGTCTGGGCAATTTAGCAAGCCCCTGTCTCAAAATTTAAAAATGGGATGAGGACATAGCTCAGTGTAAAGGCCCTGGGTTCAATCCCCACCACCGGGGGAAAAAAGCCAAGCAAGACAGTAGAAGATTAATACTGATGACCAGCAACTTTTCTCCCCCAAATGTGAACAACTACCTTCACACAAAGCTGGATTTCCAAAGTGGTATGCTAAAACTACAGCTAGAACAGAAACTACACACAAATTACAAAGCAAAGAGATTATGATCCCTCTTCCTTGATATCCCATGGTCAATGTTAGGTGATACTTTCACTGAAAGGGGTCCTAAAAGCTAAAGGTGTTATTTTGGTCTTTCCATTAAACATGTTATTAACAGTTTTCTCATCTGTTTTACCTTGACAAATTTCAAATTTACAGAAAAGTTTCAGGAATAATTCACTCGGACACTGTTTATTTGTATTCACCAATTGTGACTGTTTTGCCATGTGCACTCTCTCTCCTTTCCTTTTTCTTCTTCAAGAATAAGTCAAACACGACCTGACTCTCCTAAAACTTTAGCATGCATCTCCTAAGAACATGGGCATTTTTTTTGGTCTTGTTTTAAGATGGGGTCTCCCAGGCTGGCCTTGAGCTCCTAGGACAACAGGCATAGGGCACCATTTCCTGCTTAGTTTTTTTTTTTAATAATCACCACACAATTATCAAATCCAAGAAATTGAAGACTGATACATTATTGTTATGCGATACTGAATGCATTAGTTGGGGTTCTCTAGAGGAACGGAATCTACAGAAAAATATATGTATAATTATGCAAGAGAATTTGTGAGGTAAGCTCACAGGGTCAGTGTTGGGAGAATCTGCAGTGACCCTCTGTAGGTTGGAGAGTCAGAGAATCAAGGAGCTGCTCAACCCAAGAAGAGCAACACCACAGAACAGGAGGGATCAGGGATGTAGCACCAGTCCAAGGTCAAAGGCCTGGGAGCTCACTGAAGAGTTACTCACAAATCTGTATCTGAAAGCTGAAGAAACTGAGGACCAATGTCCATAACCAATGACAACAAAGAATACACCTGCTCAAGAAGACTGGAGCTCTTCAAAACTGATGCTTCCTTCTTCTTTCCCTTTTTAATTCCATCTAGGGTACAAGCCTATTCGTTGGTAACACAACCAAGGTGGATCTTCCACCTCAATTTGCTGGCCTATATGTCAATCACTAACAGACACACTAGACTTCTATCTACTAATCTGCTAGGTGTTTCTCACTGCAGTCACATTGACATAGCACAATTAAAGGTCACACTGGACTATGTTCAAATTTCACCCATTGTCCCAAATAATATCTTTTATAACAAAAAATTTCTTTTCTGATCCAGGATTCAATTCAGGGTCACTTAGTACATACAATTGACTTACCATTTAGACCCCTATAATCTATTTCTTCCTCCTCTTCTGTATTTGTTGACATTGGTAATTTTGAAGCAGATCCCAGATGTTTTGAAGAATGTTCTTTCATTTGAGTTTATCTGATTGTTTTCTCGTACTTAAATTCAAGTTATAAATTTCTTGGCAGGGTGCTGCCTAAGAGATGCCACATTCTCAGTAAATCACATCTGGCCCATTTCGCACCCACAATGTCAGTTTGTTCCACTTTGGGGTAATATTAACTTTGATGATGTACAGGTCAATATAGTTTTATGTCAGTAGTGTTTTTCTGTCAGTGATAACAAGATAACTCATGAATGATAAGGTCTATTCAGAGTAGCATTCAGTATCTATAAGTAAGTTGACGAGAATTAGGCAGAACTCCAGCGGCACAAACTATTACGCTCTACTGTGTGACATCAAAGCTAGAAACAGGTAGACACTGCTTCCTAGAGGGAGTCAACATTTTTAAACAAAAATCACAATAAGTTGAATGATGTGGGTTTTTTCTTTCTTTTTTTTTTTTTTAACAGAATACATCTAAGTTTCGTCTAGAAGAACAAAACCCTAAGAGAGTGGCCAGGACATTTTAATTAGACATAATTAAATTTAATTTTCTATTTGTCATAAAGCTTGCCTCTGCTCCTTAGAAGAACAGGTACATACCCAAGAGTTCATGAGAATTTAGAGTATAATAAAGTGAAATTTCTAAGTAAGAGATGCTCAGAGCAGGAGAGGAAGGTCATCAAAAGACCATGTTAAGAAACTAAAGGTCGGGGGAGGCAAGCTAGGAATATCACATCTCCAGTAATACACATCATAGCACACAAATTTCATATAGACTTGATTTAACATTTTAACAACAAACCACCAAGTATGTAGAAAAATTAAAGAATTTTCTATTTAATCTCTGGTAGGGGCCAAGGGTGGAAGCCACAAAATAAATGAATGCTAAATTTTGTCTAGAAATATTTAAAAACTTACTCTCAGAAAAAGTCAAGTAAAAACACACTTGGAAAACAAATTTGTTAAGTATATGAAAGAAATGGTTTATTGACTTCATTTAATTATCTCTTACACACTTATATGGGCCATAAAAATGATCTATGAAAGGCAAGTAATAAAAGGGAAAATGAAAATGAGGAACAAATATGTGAAAATAGTCCATACACCACAAATAAAAAAATGCAGTGTTTAAATACATATTTGGGCCATTACAGTAAGCAAAGATCATAATGAAAAATGATACCCAGGGTGGCATAAATTGGGAGAAATGTTCATTTTCATAAATTCCTTTTTGGAACATATTTTATAAAACAATTTGGAAGTCATTCCATGCCAAGATTTAAAAGAACCACATACTTTTTAACATAGGGCAATGGCTTGTGTCAAGATGTCCCCTCAAGGCCTCATGCTATCATAGGCAGGGCTTTTTGAATGTGGCTGAATCTAGGGTATGTGATACTTGGAATACGGATGTGATACTGAGATTAAGGGTGCGCACTCTGGGAGTGAGTGCTACCCACCCTGAGAGCGGGTAGCCTGAATGGAATGTAAGGGACGGAAAGAGGGCTGCTACAGTCTCTGGCTGCTGCTGCTTGTCTTCTGCTGCCTCCTGCCCACTGTGCAATGCCCCTCTGCCATACCACCCTGTGTCAGAGACAGTAAAACCTCTACAAACTGTGAGCCAAAATAACGCTTTCACCCTTTAAATGTGGGATATTTTGTCTCAGTAACTAAGACATATAATTCTATTTCAGGAATACGATCTAGAGAAATAATTGTCCAAATATTATAGACAGGCAAGTTAGGTAGAAGATAGCAGGCAGCTAGAGAGTCACTGGGCCCAAGGTAGAGTCAGGATAACCAAGGCTTGGTCAGATAAACAGGAGCCTTAGGTCAAGTGTGAGCAAGAACAAGGTGGACAGTTAAACCCAAGGATGTAACGAGTGAGGTAACAAGCAAGATGGGTGCTCACTATGTCAACTTCTGCTTCTTCTTATCTGGAAAACACGTTTTTTTTCTCACTTTTTAATAAACCACTTAGGATGCAGGTCAAGAGGCACCTATAAATTAAGCTTGCCATATACCTCTACTCTTCATAGGCCTATTTCTAGTTTAAGTAAGCTTGTTTTAGTCCTATGGCTTGACCTTAGTTTGAGCTAGACTGTTTTGAACCTCTGCCACTTTTTGGTATAAAAACTCTTTGACAAAAGAGAGTCTGTGGCAACCCATTTCAGGCTCCACTCTTGACTACTGGAAGCTATTTCTCTCTTTTTAATAAATATCTCTCCTGTCTATGTCCTTTGTCTTTGATTTCATTCTTTGACTTAGTGAGACACGGATCCAGACTATGCTGTTACACAAAGATAAATGTATGGGCCATTGTAAGATATTGAGCTCCATAAGGCTAGCACCAGAGCAAATGGGAGCCAGACAGGCACTGGGTGACTCTGTGCCTCTGAGGATAAAACAAGAAAACATGAGCAAGACATCCTAAGAAGCCAAGGGGCAAGAGGTCAGCATATGCACTTTGCAAAAACTTGCTGGGAGGAGCACAAGAAGAAGCATCAAGATGTTTCCATCAATTTCTGAGTGTTTTCTAAGAAGTGGAAGTCCATCTTTCTAAGAAAGGTGGAAGACCATATCTGCTAAATAGGAAGGAAAATTTGAAGACATGGCCCATTATGGAAGAGAAATGAAGACCTATATCCCTCCTAAAGGGGAAACAAAAAAAAAGTTCAAGAATCCCAATGTACTCAGGAGAACTCCTTCAAGCCTTCTCATTCTGTTGTGAGTATAGCCTGAAAATCAAAGGGGACCGTATCAGTCAGGGTTTACTAGAGAAACAAACATAACACAAGATATACAAATGTATAAGAAATTATAAGCGTGGCTTACAAAGGTCAGCCACAGAGTTGGGTGAGGAAGCATGTAGAGGGTGTCTGCATGCTGGAGGCTGAAGGCTTCAGTCCAAGATCTGGTGCTTACTGCAGTGTTCCATGCAAGTCCTTATCAGAAGGGTGGGTCATCGGTTATCAGTCATTGCAGACCTGCGATGGATAGCTGAAGAATCTAGAATGAAGGCCAAAGAGTCTACACCAGAAGGCTGAAGAGTTCCAGGCAGAAGCTGAACAGTCTGCACCAGAAGCCAGGAAAGGACAACTAAGCTGAAGGCATATCTTCCTGCAATCAGTCCTTCCTCACTTCCCTTTTATTCTATGCCGGCTACCTGCCCTAGAGGGGGTCCTTTACACCCACCTCATCTCCATGCCCTCCTCTTGCACTGGCTGAGGATGTTTACAAAGTAAGGACCCTGGCCCCCTGCTGAGTCATTTAGTTAACCTTCTAAACTTCTCAAGTTGACACAGTGTATCAATCATAACAGAGATCATCCTGGCCTATTCATTGGTGACATTACAAAGCAACTGGGAAAGATGTGGAATGACACTGCTTCAGATGACAGGCAACCATACCAAAAGAAAGCCACTAAGCTGCAGGAAAAGTAAGAAAAGAACATTGTTGCCTACCGAGCTAAAAGAAAACCTGATGCAGCAAAACAGGGAGTCATCAAGGCTGATAAAAGCAAGAAAAAGAATAGAGAGGAGAAAGATAAAGAGGATGAGGAGCAGAAAGAAGATGAGGTTGATGATGACTAAACTGGTTCTAGTGCAGTTTTTTCCTTATCTGTAGAGAATTTAACCCTGCTGTTCCCAACTCATTCCTGTTAAAGAAAAAAAAATGGGAATGTAAGGTTGTGTAAGATTTGTTTTTAAACCAGTGTCCTTTTTTGTATCATTAACACACTACTGACTGTGTCTTTAGAGAGCTCTGTACTGGTGGTATTTGCAGTAGCCACTAACCTTGCCTGGGACAGCACAAGGATTGTAAATTGGTGTGAAAAGTCAGAGCAGGTTCTTGTTGGTGCACAGCACAAATGAGTTATATATGGGGGATAGTTTTTCATCTTCAGTTGTCTCTGATGCAGTTTATATGAAATAATTATTGTTAACTGAACATCACTCTGAATTGCAAAAAAAGTTGCAGTTGTTTTGTTGAATGCTTCTAAGCAAATATAATTTTTTAAAATCAATATTATCTTTTTCATAGGTCTGCAATGTTTCGTCCTGAGGGAAAGCTAGCCTTTTGGTTTTGTCCATTTGGGATCAAACAAATTGCTGGTGTTTATCTTTTCATATAGTGAGTGAATAAAAGGTTTTTTGTCAACATATGCTGCATATCATTATGAGGGTAATAAAAGTTAAATTGAGAACATTTCCAACCATAAAACAAACTCCAAAATCTTGATCAACTGATGACAAATTTCCCAGATCCCACTTACACTTACAAGAAGAGTAACTAATTCTATTCACAGTTTGGGATTATTAGGATCAAGCGATCTGAAAGTCTGTCTTTGAAGGACTAATAGGAAAGTATGTTCTAATCTTTACATGCAGCCTCTATTCTTTAACTCTCATTACCATGTAATGATAGTCATATTCTGCAGTTCCCACATTAAAGGGAAGCTGAGGATGTATCCCCAGAAGCATAACCTTAAAATACCAAGACTCTCACGTTAAATTTTTGGTGATATTAGTCACATTGAAGGCTATGAAAGTGCTGGCTGTAAATGACTTTACACATTTATCTAAATAGGGACTCCTCAGGAAACTTGATTTCAGTAAAAGTATTTTTAATTAACTGGGTCTTTTAAAATTATGATACCACAAACTATGTAGTAGATTTTCTGTAATGTAGTTTTCTATAATGTGGCCTGCCCCTTCATAAATTGAAAAGAATATGAACTTCACATCTTCATATGAATTACCCAATTCATTTAATTTTTGTCTTTACAAAATCCAAACTCATTACAGTCATGTTTATCTGCTCAGCAGTTTTAGGGAACAATGTGGTATTTTGGTGGTTTTTTATATTATTGTTCTCTTAAAGTGCCAGTGTTTTAAAATAGCATTCTTATAATTTTACATGCTTTTGTGACAGAGGGATGTTTTGTTATATAATTTTGACTTGGATTCTTTCAGTTTGCTTTTGTTTATGTAACTTCAGGAGGAATATGGAACATCTGAGTCCTGGATGATACAAAAATAAGCTGAGGTTTAAAAAAGATGCGTGGGGCTGGGGATGTAGCTCAGTGGCATAAGTGTCTGTCTGGCAAGCGCAAGGTCCTGAGTTCAATCCCAGGCACTGCAATAAAAATAAATAAATAAATAAAACTAAAAAAGATACATGTATGGGTGCATTTCTCAGTTTATGTTAAATGCAATATATTATAAGAATCTACATGTGTAAAAGATAAAATAACTTTTAGGAATCCATAAGGTAGACTATTAGATAACCATTAAAATTATAATGAAGGGATATACTTGGACATGGGTAAAGTTTAAAATACATGGATATTTTATGATAAAATATTCTTTGTACAAGAAGGTATTGATTTTTTTGGTAAAAATCATATGCATCCCCTAAGGGTTGAAAAACAAATGTAAGTACCAAATATAGAAACAAAATCAACTAAAAAAATTGAAAAAGCCCCTTCATTCTCACACATAACAACAGAATGGCCTATGCAAGGATTTTGTTTATAAAGGTCCTAGAACAATTGGAAACATGCATCTTTCAATACTGATCACCCTGATGGAACAGAGAACAGGAAAGACATATGCTCGGGGGTGTACATTTGCATCCTCTGTGGACACTCTCCACTCTGACGCTGTCTTCTTAGTTCTCTCATCGTGAGCCCGCCTCCTGTAGAGGGTTCACCACTAAATTAACTACACAGCGCATTATGGTGTTTAAGTGCCTTTCTTGCATATTATAGTATCTAATTTCTACTTTAATATAATTGCTATTCATGAATTTTTTAAGAACTTTATAAAAGCACTGTCATTAATGAGTACTGTATTTGGGTAAGACTGGTGTACTGATTAAGATTTTAAATTCAAGGAAAGTGACTGTTACAACTAACTGCTCATATCACAAAATCATTCAAAATATCATAAAGTATGAGCAACAGTGTATGCACTCTGAGGACACGAACATAGATTGATTGTGAAGTGGGTTGTGTCACTAACATACACAAAGCTGACAATGAGAGCTCTTTGTGGCTTAGATATTATGTGGTTCTTTTCTTTTTCTTTCTTTCTTTCTTTTTGTTTTTTTTTTTTGTTTTGTTTTTTTTTTTTGGAGATAGAGTCTCACTATGCAGTTCAGGCTGCCCTTGAACTCACTGTATAGCCCAAGCTGACTTTGAACTTGCAGTGATCCTCTGCCTCAACCTCTTGAGTTTACTAGGATTGCAGGCATGTCTTCCATGCCTGTCTTAAATTATGTGGTTCTTTACAATTTCTGGAAATTTTGGAAGAGTTGCGCTATACTGAAATTTGTGCCCCGTATGAAACATTATTATAATTATTATCATTCTTTAGCATTCATTTCTTTTTGTGATGCTGAGTTGAACCCAGGGCCTCACATATTTTAAGCAAGCACTTTACCACTGAGCTGTACCCCTACGCCCTTGGGAACCTGTATAATTAAAGCTCTTTATGGTACTAGGGTTTTTTGTTTTTTTTTTTTGAGACAGGGTCAGACTGAGACAGGTCAGACTGAGACAGGGTCAGACTGAGACAGGTCAGACTGAGACAGGTCAGACTGAGACAGGGTCAGACTGAGACAGGTCAGGCTGAGACAGGGTCAGACTGAGACAGGTCAGACTGAGACAGGGTCAGACTGAGACAGGTCAGGCTGAGACAGGGTCAGACTGAGACAGGGTCAGACTGAGACAGGTCAGACTGAGACAGGGTCAGACTGAGACAGGTCAGACTGAGACAGGGTCA
>PVLD010020298.1:0-34233 GCA_004027595.1 Dinomys branickii
CAGGTGGTGGGTGAGGCGCGGGGCGTCCTGCGGGTCAGAGACAGACTCGAGGTCAGGTAACCCAGGTGGTGGGTGAGGCGCGGGGCGTCCTGCGGGTCAGAGACAGACTCGAGGTCAGGTAACCCAGGTGGTGGGTGAGGCGCGGGGCGTCCTGCGGGTCAGAGACAGACTCTAAGTACCCTGAAAACACGGTTTATGAACTTTGCTTGCATTTTTGCTTGCATTCCTATTAGATGTTTCAGCCAGCGGAAGATATTAAATAGTATTTTAAAAATAAAATCAGATCTACAAGGAAGAAATGCAGCAGAGCAGACATAGTTGTTTAATTACGGAGTAATGCTGAATTTACAGAGAGGGCAGAATTGTGTACTTAGAAATCTGAAACAGCCTATAAAATGTTAGCAGAATTTTTTATTGAACTAAGAAGTATGAAAGCTGGGACAGTATATAAAGGCCATCAGAGTGTCTATTTGTTCTCAATGAATAATGAAAAGTTGAAATTACAAACACACCACTTATACTGCATGGAAAACATGGAATACCTAGGGATTAATCTTTAAAAAATGTGAAAGTCCCCTACAATGGAATCTATAAAATGTAGTATTTATGTGAACAGAGTATTAATATAACACAATAATATATCCTGAAAAACACCCTCATTTTTACACAGGCAGCTGACTATTGATATAGTCCAAAGACAATTCAGAAAAAAGCAATAGTATGTTCAAAAATGGTGCTGACACACTTGAATTCATATAGAAAGATATAAACTTAAGTATTGCATCATATAAATCTAGCTGAACATGGTCTTGTGTCCAAATGTGAAGCCCAAAGAACAAAATCTGTAGAAAAAAATCTTTTATCATTTTTGATTAATCAAAGACCTTTTAAATAGGACAGTGGGGAAGCAATCCATGCATAAACAAATTGATACATTGGATTTCATCAAAATTAGAATGTGTTCTTAGAAGAACATTGTTAAAAGTATGAGGTCATAACATGTAAGAAAATATTTTAAAACACGTATCTTTGCACTGGATATTTATTTCAGATACATAATAATTCTTAGGTTTCAAAACTAAGAAAAATACCAACCTAGTAGAAAAATGAGAAAAGATTTAAACAGGTACATAAAACAAAGATGTGTAAAACAAAGATGTGAAGATGAAGAGTAATCACATGAAAGAATTTTCAACACCATTTGTCATTTAAGCAAATGCAAACAGAACTAAAACCAGATACACTGGCTATTCACAAAAATAATAAAAAGGAGAAGAAATGGCAATTTTTATTGTATATTTGGAGAATCTGAGACTCACACATGATTTTGAAAATGTAAAATAGTACAAACGCTTTGGAAAATTCTTTGACAGTTTTTAATGCATTAAGTTTTCAATGACTGTATTCTGAAGCCTAAATATCCAAGCATTTACTTAGGAGAAATTAAAGCATATGCCTATATAAATGTTTGTACACAAAATTATGCCCCTAAAAACTACATCTGCAATGGTCTCAAAATGGGAACAACCCAAATATTTATCAACACATGAGTGGATAAATATAATCTATTCATGCAATATATATTATATATTATATGTTATATTTTATATTGTATATACAATGATATATTATCCAGATAAGAAAGAGAATAAACTACTGATATGTGCAATCAATTAGATGAATCTCAAAATAAATATGCAAAGGGAAAGATCCCAAACCCTTCTATGCCCCAAAGATATATGATGCATAATTCAAGTTATGTGAAACTGGAGGACATGTAAGTTCATGTATGGTGACAGAAAGTGCCTCTGAGGTCTCCTGGAGCAGGGAGCATCCTCAGAGGGAAAGCAAAGGAGTGCTGCCGAGGAGTCCCAGAAAGTACCTGGGCTGTGCACATGTTTGTAGTCTTCATGTGGGGTAATTTCGGAGAATTTTTATTCTAAAACAAACATTGCCTGTTGTACACACTGTGAATTTATTACATATCATTATACCTCCATAAGATGATCACAATATTATTCATCAATATAATTTATTAAAATTTTGAAATAGAAAATACTAATTACAAATGTATACCTTTAAAATATTTTAGATTAAATATTGAAGCTTCTTTTTAAACTTTGGGAAGGATCTATATCTGTACTTTGCAAATTGTATTCAAGATTCTCATTTTATTGATTACATGAAATCATACAATATTCACATAGATATTTTCTACTGGAGCCTTACCAAGATGCATATAATATATAGGATAAAATTCATCCATCCATCCACGCATCCATCCATCCATCCATCCACCCACCCACACATCCATCCATCCATCCATCCATCCATCCATCCATCCAGTCACCCGTCCTTCTGGTTTTCAACATTTCCCTTTCTCATAAGCCATGTTTTGCTCCCTGGTAAAAACATCAAGACAGCTGAGCTGCACTCCACCTCCTGGACGAAGCCTGGAATGGAGACGTAGGTATCCATAGAGACCTGGCCAAGCCATGCTCCTGAAGCCTGCTCCTCTTGACTCGTGGTGGTTTGGGCTGAATTCCAGGCTGGTTGTGAGACCCACAGCATGATCACCATGAGGAGAGCCTGCACTTGGCCCTGCCCAGTGCTTGCTGCACGTCCCTGTTCCTCAGGCTGTAGATCACCGGGTTCAGCATGGGGATGATGATGGTGTAGAAGACGGACACGACCTTGCTCTGCTCCATAGAGGACACAGCGCTGGGCTGTGCGTACATGAAGAAAACGGTACCAAAGAACAGGCAGACCCCAGTGAGGTGGGAGGTACAGGTGGAGAAAGCTTTGTGGCGTCCCTGCACTGTGCGGATCTTCAGGATTGTAGAGATGATGTAGACGTAGGAGACCAAAACGACCAAGAAGGTGCCAACGATGATGAAGCCACAGAGGCCAAGCAGAACCAGCTGGTTTACGAAGGTGTTTGAGCAGGAGAGGGACAAGAGGGGAAGCACATCACAGAAGAAGTCATTGACCTCATTGGACCCACAGAAGGACAACGTGAAGGTCATGGTCGTCTGAGTGACAGCATTCAGGGCCCCCCAGGAGTAGGACCCCAACACGAGGTATCCACACAGTTGCTGGGACATCCTCATGGGATAGAGCAGAGGGCTACAGATGGCAATGAAGCGGTCGTAGGCCATGGCGGCCAGCAGGAAGGCCTCAGTGGTGCCAAAGAGGGACAGGAAGAAGAACTGAGCCGCACATCCCCCAAAGGACACTGTGTGCTGCTGGGCCCAGAAGTCCACCAGAGCCCTGGGCGCAATTGTGGAAGAGTAGCAGATGTCCAGCAAGGACAGGCTCTGGAGAAAGGCATACATCGGGGTATGGAGGTGCACGTCTGCCCTGATGAGCACAATCATGCCACAGTTCCCCACCATGGCGATGGCATACAGGGTCAAAAATACAAGAAAGAGCAAAGTCTGCAATCCTGGGCCCCCTCTGAATCCCAGTAAGACGAACTCTGAGACATGTGTGAAGTTCACCATTGTGTAACTGCAGCCAGAGAGGTGGAAGAGCAGGAGAGAAAATGTGTCAGCCAAGAGTGACTCAGGGGACAGCAGGAGACTCAGTTAAGGTAGGACAGATTAAGTTAAGGTGGAGATCTCTGTGTGGCATTATGACTCTGTTCATGGTCTTGGCGATAGCGTCTTGGTCTACTGAATTCCACTCACCTTGCAAAGGAGAAGGGTTCTGCTGCTGGAAGAAAGAAGTGGACATAAATGATGAAATGGCATCCAAGTGTTCTGCACCTATGAGCGCATCAATGTTGTATCCACCTCAGCTCTCTGATGTATCTTCTGTCATTCCCTTATGTCACAGCCACGGGTTTTTTTTGTTTTGTTTTGTTTTGTTTAATAATGTAGAGAAACTTCAAAGCACAGACAGTGGCTGGAAGAATAGTTCCATGGTGGAGCATTTGCCGGCCATGCACAAGGCCCTGGGTTCATTACCAAGCACTAAAGGGGAAAAACAAAGAGTTAGGCACAAAGACACTTGAGGCAGAGCTCCTGAGCTAACTGAGGTAATTCTGCAGTTAGCTGTCACCGTCTGTGCAGAGGTGGGAGGTGGTGGATGTGCAGAGTCCTGTGTCACACTATCACACTGGTTTCCCGTTACTGCCACCATCGTGTTAGATTCCATGGCCCGAGACATAGCAGTTAGCAGTCTCCTACCTCCAGAGAACGTAAGGGCAGAGTGAGCTTCAGTGTCCCTGAGGTGTTAGCAGGCCCGTGTCCTTTTGGCACTGTTACAGGGGATGAATCTGCCTTTCCCAGCATCTGAACGCCCCCTGCACCCCTGCCCTTCACCTCTTCCATTCTTAAAGCCAGTGACACAGCCTCTCCTCTTCCCTCTGCACTCCGCTTTTGGCCTTGCATCTAATGCATCTGACCTCCCACCTCCTTTCCATCCCTTGGATCCCTCCACGCAAACCAAGATAATTAACATCTTCATTCTTAACAGTCCTCTCTGCAGAGTCCTTTAACCACTTAAGTCAGCACATTAAAAGATTCCACAAGTTAACACACAAGCCACAGGTGGGGAGGTGGTAGCCACTCTGGAATTGGATATATTTTAAACAAATTGATGACACTGCAGTTAAAACATAAGAGAAAAGTCATAGAGCAATGCATAATTTTTAAAATACAAATTAGATCTCCTAAATTGTAATCACTGATGTACTGTCTTTCTTAAATCCATAGTTATTAAACTGTATTTTCATTTTGCTTATAACTCCCCCTTTGATACTCTACTGTCTTTATTAAATAGTAAACAATATAACT
The DNA here is from genome assembly GCA_004027595.1 of Dinomys branickii. Lineage (NCBI taxonomy): Eukaryota > Metazoa > Chordata > Mammalia > Rodentia > Dinomyidae > Dinomys > Dinomys branickii. The sequence goes on from PVLD010020298.1 coordinate 4,800, forward strand.
ACAATGCACTTAAGTAGCATAAGACTGAACTTGAAAGAGGAAAGTTGGGGTTTAACTGTAAGGTGAGACTTCTGCCTTTTGAGCAGAAAGCATGGGATGGAGCTGTGACTGTGAATATGTGCGTTTGTAAACTGGTGTACATGTGGAAATCTGCTGATAAAATTTCTTACTGTGTGGGAAAGAGAAATAAACACATCTATCCTAGAATGTGTAAATGGACACTACATGGTAGCTTTTATTCATGCAAAATAAACATGAATATCTTCTCAAGAACTCTAACATGATAAATGCAATTTATATGCAATAACTCTTATGTTCTCAGATAAGGAGTCAGAACATCTTTTTCTAAAATTCATTTGCAAGTTTAAGCCCACCAGCATCTTGAGATATCCTAAATATAACCATATCACACTTCTATAATTTTGGGTCCTTCTCCTTTTTCAGAATATTTCTGATTCCAGCGAAGGGCTTTGGCTTGTCATTATGGGAGCGACAGGATCAGGTGAGGATGCAGGATCCAGGAGAGGAAAGGCTGATCTTGTTTCACTGCTCTCACCCACAGCAGGGTGCACACCAACCAGCAATGACTCCTCCCCACACCCTCCACATCGGTGGACTCAGACATGTGCTCCCCACAGTGGGCAGTGGAGAACATGACTCCCCGCTTTGAACACTGGTGGTCACACTGTTGGAAGTATGGATTCCAAACCCTGAGTACCTTAACTCTTCAGTAGAGAGAAGCAAGTCAAAAACCAGCGTAGCCTTAAAAGGAAGCAAAGCTAGTCATGTCCATGTGGAAGAGCAGTGACAGCCTGAAACTCACCCAGATGGCCAGGACTGCAGAATGTAGCACTCTATGCTCCAGAGAACTAGACGCAATGCACATTTTATTATTAGCTATTATTATTATTTTATCTCAGAGGAAGCACTTAGTAGATGAGGTAGAAGAGCCAATGAATATCCCTCTCATCAAGGGTGTTCATCTTTTGAAATATTCTTTGCTATAGAATCTCATGAGAGGAAGAAAATCTTCCAACAACCAAGCAAAATTCTACATTTGAACTTTTTAATGTATTTAAGGACTTTATATCCATCAAACCATGATTTTAGTTTTAAATGCTTTCGAGGTATTTAGGGTTGTACTATAACTGAGTGATACAGAAAACAAAAGCTCACAATCCAAATTTTAAGAGAAATAGCTAAAATTTCTTGGAAAATCTTTGAAAATATTCAACTTTATGTCTCTAGACACTCAGGGAAGCCCCCAGCACCGCCATTAATAGTAGTGGTGAGTCTTTTGAGGAGTGTGAAAGTGTGCACTGCTTCTCCTGCTGAAACACAGCTTGAGTTTCTGCCTGACTCCAGGGCCTTTATTCTCGCTCCCAAATCGATGCTTTGAACTCACAATGCTCCTCCTGCCTCAGCCTCCCAACGGCCACCATGCCTGGGAGTTACCACTGTCTTTAATCCAAGTGCTCAGGTCTAAGTCAGTATTGCTGTGTGCTATTTCATTCTAGTTTTTTTTGAATTAGCATTCTCTGTTGCAAAATACTCACTGTACTTATTTTTTTTCCTGCTTTTTTAAATTTTAAAAGTAAAAGAACGAAGACATATTAACAAACAGACACAAAGTAGCATAAGAATAATACAATCAAAACTGATCTACAGACAAGGCGACAGGGAATCAACAATGGTTGTTGCTTTACAAACTGATAACCTCGAAGTGTATATTCAGGAACAAAGATACAGACCTGCAAAACTGATCAATCAATTAATCATCAACTATTCCTTACTATGAGGTGACCTAGTTCAGTAGCACAACTATGTAAGATATGCTGTGCATACATACTTACTTTCTTACATATTTTTTTTCCTGTCTTCCCTTTCCCTTTCTTTCCCTTCCTTTAATGTGTGATAGTAAAAGAACTACACTCACTGTACTTATTAGAATGACACTATTTTCAGATAACACCATATGTGACCAAGTAATCAAGCATGGGGCGTAGTTCTGAGTAGGTCAGCAGTGAGCTTTGTGGCGGGAAGTACATAGAAGCCTTGAGACAGATGACGGTTCAAGCCTATTCACTGTTAATATTTATGGATTTTTCTGGCGTTAATCATTCTATCTATTCCTTCTATCTGTGGAAAAGAAGATGGGAAACTCCAGTGAAATACTCTCTGGGAATGACACAATCTGTAGATTTTGAATAGAAGTTGAAAGAAACTGCAGACTCTTGAATGAAAGAAAAATTGAAACGTGGTGGTGTGGAAAGCAAATGTGATACTGGCGAGTGTGCTCTGCATTCTAAAGCAAGAGGCCATTTCCAGCTGCTACTCTGTCAGTAGCCAAGTAAAAAACTTAAAATCCAGAACCAGATGGACTGGGTAGATTTCTCTCCTACCAGGGTCATCATAGGGTACCGAGCACTACACAACTCTTGCCTCATGCCATCTGTATGAAAACTGTGGGCGCTAAATATTACCTTGATAATCATTGCACGGAAGGGAAAAAGTACCTTGGGAAAGTTAGACATTTTGCTCAAATCCACACTATTAATAAACATGAAGGCACAGTTCTATCTCGTGAAATTTAACTTCAGACTCCATACGACAATGTCTATTAATTAGACAAGAGAACAAAACAGTCCTACTTCTTAATCTTATTGTTTGCCATAAAAATAAAATCAGAGATCTGTTTTCTATGCATCACTTTTGTTACAAATTTGCATCAATGACCTGCAGTTTAAAAATCCCAAACCTTGATTTCTTTGCTGTCAAATGCCCCAGCACTTGGTGCTGTGGAAATGTGTGGAGGCGACCACAGAAAATGAGGTCGTGTCGTGCTTGACAGCAGGAACCTGGGGCCTGAAGCCCTAGATTCAAACGCTTTGTAGTTGTGCTTCCTTGGGCAAATGTCTAACTCCTTCCACGTTACAGTATCCTGACTTGTTGGTGCGGGAGTTGGGGAATGGGCTTCATTGTGAGATCTAAGGTGTTTCTCAGGCAAAAGTACTTTGGAGTATTCCTCTCATATCATGAGCGCAGTGCCAATGCTGCCATTGTTAATTCCATTTTTTTTTTTAATTTTAAAGAGAAAAAACAATGATACCAAATTTCAAAACAAGATAGTAGGAGATTAACAATGGTTAATATAGTGACTACTGCTGTCTTCAAAGTAGTTGCTCAAATTATAAAATATAGGCATAAAAAGTTGATCAAACAGTATAAGCACAAACCTTTCCTTTCAATGAACTAATAGAAAGTAGTAGTATAATTACCCTAGCTATCTTGTGTATGTGTATATGTGTGTGTGTGTGTATGTATATATATATATATATGTATGTATGTATATATATATGTATGTATGTATATATATGGTATTTTAATTGAGTTCTGTCCCTTTCATAAATTACATGGAGTTCTTCAGCCAATTCTTATTGATTTGGATTTCCTGCCAACTGTACTAGAATTTACATCAACTTAATCAGAAGTGGCAGGGCTTGAAGATGCAGCGTGTGCTCTCAGTAAAGCCAGCCTTACCTGCAGGTCCTGTGTCCTCCCTTCTCTTTGGAGTTGACACCTAGATGCCCCATCAGCTCTGCAGTGAGTGACGTCTATACTAAAGTTCCACCCATAAGGCTGAGGATTATGAGTTCCCTCGGTGCTGGTCATCTGAGATTCAATCCCCAGAGTTCTGCATTACAAAAGGAGCTGGGCTCACTCGTATATGTAACTTGGCAAGAAGACAGAAGGAGATATTGGGTAAAGGTTAGGAAACAAAAGTAAACAGAGTTTTTAATGGGTAACTGGGGTGTGGGAAAGGAGAAAGGACAGACGGGGAAATCATGTATGTATGTATATACAGGATAGCTAACAGTGGTACTACTGTCTTCTATTGCTTTACTGAAAGGAACAGTTGATGATTACTTGTTTGATCACTATTGCATGTCTCTGTTTTTTTTCCTGAGAAATCACTTTGAAGATATCAATACACAACACAACAACCACTGTTAATTTCCTACCACTCTGTCTGTAACTCTGTATGGTTTGTATTGTTCTTATGCTATTTTGTAAATGGATGTCTGTTTGTGAATGTTTTCATCCTTTATTTTTAAAATAGAATAAAAATAAACAGAGTTCACAACCACATTGCCCTGCCATACTTGTGAGCTTCAAGGACACCAGTTTTCATGGAATTTCCTCTGCTTTCACCCCAGACCTGTGGTCACTGGTGTAGCACAGCATGAACACATGTGAGCCAGATGTAGTCAATATTGGTCAGGCTTTGAGCTCTCTTGCGACCTAATCAAACTCAAAAACAAATATGCTCCTAGACATATTTTTGAGACATTTTATATTATACAACTTTTGTTAAGTGAAATATGGAAAAGGTAATGGAAAAGATGTAAAGTTACAGTCCAAATGACTTGTAATTTCTATTAATGTGCCATATATTAATTCAGCCAATATATGTAAGAAAATGTTTTACTTGTATGTCTTTTAATGTGCAGTATTGTGCACATCATAGTTTCTAAATTATGTCCAGGAGAAGTATTTAGACATTAAGACATCAGTATTTAAGCCAAGTCCATGAAATTTAACAACTTAGCAAAACACTGTCTCAAAGTAAAATACAAACAAGCAAGCAAACTATGAAGGGGGCTGGGAATGCAGGCAAAAGACTGGGTCCATTCCTCACTAATGCAAAAAAAGAGGAATAAAGGAGAAAGAGGGAAGGAAAGGAAGGAGGGAGGGAAGGAGGAAGGAAGGAACAAATGAACAAACAAAGGAAGATGGAAGGATGCCTGTAGGTTTGTCCATATAGTTGATATATAGTTGTATACATGCATAGGTCAGTATTACGTATAGAAATACTCAAACACACATGTGCATAGAATGTTTAGAGCATGTCAAAAACTGTATACACACTTCAGAAAAACAGAAATAGTGTGATTTTTTCAGCAGATGTTGTTACCCTTGTATGGGGGACACTAGAGGATGTGGTATATCACAGAAAACCCCCTACATGGCCAACCCTTAAGGAAGACATTGAAAATGTGTGTGCAGCAATCTCAATGAGCAAAGTCACTGAAGCAGAACTTCGTCATACTAATAAGTCTCTGGGAGCTGATGGCTGACACTCACCTGGTGGGGGGCAGAGGAGAGGCCCCATCTGTGCATGGGGCCTGCACATGGGTCCTTCCGTTCTTTGCAGGCTGGAGTCTGCAGCAGGCCTGGTCCTTACTCCCTGCTGTCTCACTGCAGGTTGGAGAAGGGGTGGCAGTGGCCATCAGCTGGTGGAGGAGCACTTCCCAGTGGCTGGGCTTCAGCAGGGGACCTGGGGCTGGGCCCTGCACTGGGTGTCACTTTGACTACCATGTCTACTCTGCCTCTCCCAAGCAGGAGACAGCTCTGGAGTTGAGAAAGGGCGATTTGTGAAACTCTTCCCTTATTGTCTTCCTCAATACACCTTCTACTTTATTACATTGAAAGCAGGCACTCTAGCTTCTCATGGTATTCCCTTAGGTCTTGTGAGTATCATTGCAAAATATAGCTTTTGCTCCAAAGGAAGTAATAGACTATTTTTGAGCCAAATATGAGCAAGTGGGAACATGAATTCACAGTATCTTGGACAAAATGTTTCACCATGGGATATGTTACATGAATTTATATTCAGAGAACAAAACAAAGCCATAAATCAAACAGGGGTATCAGGGAGGCAATTACACCAGAGTAGGGAAATCTTTTTCATAGGGTTGAGATGTTAAAGTATTCTTACATTTCTTTGTTGATTTTTTGTCTGATTCATCTATATATTTGTGACAGCAGAGTATAAAGGTCCCCCATTAAAACTGTGTCAGTACTGATTTGATATTTCATGTCTGTTATAGAGGGGGTGTCCCTATCTTTGGTGTATACATATTTATAATTTTTCTTTCTTCTTCTTTGAGTTTCCCTTACTAAGTATGTACTGACCTTCTTTATCCCTTTTAATCAGCCTTGAAGTTCACATTGTCTGCAAACAGAATAGCTACCTTTGCTTTTTCCTGGGTTCTTGTCCCATGGAGTGTGTTTTACATCATTTGACTTTCAGCCTATGAATTTTTCTCTGAATTAAATGTGTTTCTTGAGTGCAACATATTGTTGGACCTTGTTTCCTCATCCGTTCTCCCGATCTATTTCTTTGGTGAATTGAGGTCATTTACACCGATGGTTATAATTATGTATTGGCATTTCTTTGTCACTTAATTTTCCTGTTGATGATTCCCTGTATTTCCCTGCTTTGTAATTGCTTCCCCTGTCTGCTGGTTTCTTTCCACTGGTACTCTTGGAATTACGGGTTTTGTTTTCTTTGCGTAGACTATCTTTCAGAACTCTTTTTAGGGCTGGTTTGGTGATCATGAATTTCCTAAGTTGTTCTTTTCCATGGAAGTATTTTATTTCTCCATTAATTCTAAAAGATAATTTTGTGTAATACATCAATCTGGGTTAAATATTGCTTTCTTTTAGGGCATAAAATACCTCACTCCAAGTGCTCTTTGACTTAAGGGTTTGTGTTGAGAAGTCTGCTGTGATTCTCATAGGCTTTCCTTTATAGGTGACTTGCTTCTTTCCTGTAGTAGCTTTTAATATTCTATTTTTTGTGCCGAATTTCTGGAATCTTGATCATTATACACCTTGGTATAGATTAATTTTGATCATGACTAATTGGAATTCTGTATACCTCACTGCATCTCAATTTCTTTTTCTATGCTTGGGAAGCTTTCTGCCATGACTTCTCTGAACACATTTTTATGTCATTAGTGCTGACTTCTGCATTTTCATTGGCTCCAGTCTTATATTGTTCTTTGCGTCATCTTGCACCCATTGGATTATTTTTGCATGATCTCTTACTATTTTTAAGAGCTCTTTCTTTCCATGAGAGAAAAGATTGCTAACCACAATCCTGTCTTCTGGGTCTGATATTCTACCTTTGCATTCTTTTCCATGGTTTTGCAAACTTTCAAAGGAAATTTTAATTTCCTGGCTATTTATTTGAATCTGTTTCATGGATTACATTTCTTTCCTATGTTGGGCATTCATGGTTTCCATTATTTTTCTATGCTCTTCTGTTTTTTTAATCTGTCTACTCTAGGTTTGCGAAACAAATCCTTCATTATGGTCATCATCTCTTTTTTACCTATGAGATTATTTCTGTTTTGAAATCCTCTATAACCATATATATAATTTCTTCTGTCATTTCAATGAATTCAGGTGGATTGCTTCTGTTTTCCTGTATGTCACTTTCCCCTGGATTTGTCCTTACTGGGCTAGAAGTCTGGGCTTGCGTTTTGCTTCTGCATCTTGTCATTTTCTATTTTTTATGTTAATTCCCTAAAAAAATCTTGAACTTCAGATTCTGTTTGACCAAGCTATTTTCTTTCTTAGTATCTTCTCAAAAGAATTAAAGCATCATACAACAACGTTATATGCACACCCATGTTTATAGCAGCACAGTTTGTAAGAGCTAAATCTTAGAAACAGCTCAAATGCCTACCAAGAAAGGAATGGGTAAAAAAATATTTTTTAACACAATGGAGTACTACTCAGCCATAAAAAAGTATAAATTAGAGACATTAATGGCTAAATAGATGGATTTTGAGGCCCTACTCTTAAATGAAATAAATCAGACACACACATGTAAACGTCACATTGTCTCTCTGGTGTGAGAAACTGAAAGTACATAAGAAGCAAAATTCATAATAGATATTGTGAAATAGGAAATAATTATTTGAAAGGAAAGGGGCTTAGGGGGGAGGATGGAAGGGAAAAGAAAAATATGACGAAAAAGAAGAAAATGAAGACAAACTTTATGAATAAGGAAGGGAAGAGGGGGGTGAAGAGAGGGGAGGGGAGTGGGAGAAAAGAGCCACTAAAATCGATCAGGTACAAACCCCTATGATGAATGTGATCATTATGCATATCTAAGCTGTACCGGTAAACTTAATTAGGAAAACATTGTCCTTAGCATTAGGGTGGGTGACCGCTAGAGGTCTGTTCTCTCAGCCGTGCACTCTGAGAGCCGTACCTAGAGCTCACAAGAATGAGGAATAGCCGTGATTAAGAGTAAATGACTATGGCAGGGACCAAGGTAGCCCAAGGTGGCTCTGACTCTCAGTCTGGAGCATTCCTTCTCCTCAGGATCACATGGACAATGGCAGCCAAGGCCAAACAATCAGCAGCATCTTTACAGAGCTGTGGTTCCTCAGAGAGTGACAGTTCCACAGTGAGCAGCTGGGTTTGCGAACAGCTGCTCGATGCAGTGTCCACGCAGCAGAGGCCACTGCAGTATCTTACTCAGCCCCTATCTTGCTCCACCTCTGAGATCATTGCAGATCATACGTGTTTGTCAGTCAAGGAGCACTTACGAAGATGGAGGTCAGTAATGCCTCAAGCAGAACCATAACAGCTCAAGCAGATAGGTGAATTTATAGGTCATGTGTTTTCCACTGAAATGTGTAATAAATAAGCAGGTGATATGGCACACAGCCAAATAAACTGCATTGCCTTGAAATTAAATAGAAATGAAATATGTAATTGTTTATCATCTAATACATACATGGAAATAAACTAGTATTTGATTCAACTAGAGCGGTGGAGGCAAGCCCATGGCACACATGTCACAGTGGGCTGTTTGTTACCACAGAAAGCTCTGAAAGGTTTTTACTGCTGATTGACAACATGATACAGGAAAAATATTTGTTCATAAAATAAGACTTAAAGATGCAGTGGTCACAGCCAACGCGTTTTTCATGGTAGTAAAATTTTCTACTTTGGAGGAGGACTATGCTGTACTTTCACTGGCTTACTGAGTTTGCCACATTAAGTTTACGAATGATCCTTTTTCAGGAATAAAGTCTCATGTTTGATTCCAAGTGAGTCTTCTCATTCACTTGTTCCAAGCTGTGTTACTCACAGATGCTTTTTCAGAAAAGATTCATTTCTAACAATTAGGAGATTAACTCATTTGCCAAGTATATTAACTTGTATAAATGTTAAATTTGTCTCACTTTGTTTGACTTTAGAGAGTAAACATTCACCTTTACTTGGAGCCTATGAACTTGTATCACCATCCCAATGATACAAGTATTTTTCTGCCCACGTGTTTTCTTTCCCAAACTGCTTTTTTGCTAATTATTAATAAAAACTCATATATATTCAATACAAAATTTGTGCAGAAAGCTTCATCTGGAAATTAAAATGATATAAAGCATGAGCGATAAATCAAATTCCAATTCCAGTTTTAGGAAAAAAATTTTGTTCTATAGTGCACTGGTTGTTTTAAAATTCAAAGAGAAAGATAAATACATGTATTATTTAAGGAAATACAAAATATGTCAATACACTGAATTATTTAACAAAGACTTTCAGTGTTTGCCGTATTGTAAAAGCCGCCTTGGTCAAAGGAGAAAATGACACACAGGTAACAGATGGGGGCCTCAGTAGGTTCGTTTACTAAACAACGGCAGAAGGGCCCACCTTTCTCACAGGCTTCTGAGGCTACAGGAGCAGTTGCCAGCACACACATGCCTCCGTGTTCAGTCAGGAAAGCTGTGACTTTGCAGTCACAGCCTTATCCCTTTGGAGCCAGCAGGCCTAAAGCACTTCTCACTGCATGTGAAGAAATAGACTTCTTTTCCGTGGGCAGGAGCTAGGAGTTAAACCCAGGGCCTCATGCATTCTAATCAGGGGCTTCACCACTAAACAAATTCTCCAGCCTCTTTTCTCTTTCTTTCCTCCTTCCTTTCTTTCTTTCCTTTTATTCCAAGACAGTGACTCACTAAGTTGCCTATACTGGCCTCAAACATGTGATCTGCCTTCCTCAGCCTCCTATTCGTTGATTTTCAGTACATAGTGATTTTCTTTGCTTCTTTTGATCAGTTATAGCTTGTAATCTACTATGTCCATATATAGATTAGCTATCTCTGCTTTTGTTTGTTGTTTGTTTGTTTGTTTGTTTTGGGGCTTCTTGAGACAGGGTTTTGTTATGCAGTTCAGGCTGGACTTGAGCTTAATTTGTAGCTCAGGCTGGTCTCGAACTCGCAGTGATCCTCTTGCCTCAGCCTCCCTGGTGCTGGGATTACAGGCATGCACCACCATGCCCAGCTTATCCCTGCTTTTATTCAGGTTCCCATCGCAAAGAGTGTTATATTCCATCCTCTGATTTTTAGATGAAGGGTTTCTTTTTAGATTGATTGCTACATCAGGGCTGCTTGCCATTCTTCTCCCTTGTTTGCCTGTGGACCAGTCTGGATTGTGGGTCCCAGTTCTGGAGATCCCAGGGAATGTTCTTAGACACAGGCGAGCATGCACATGAGTGGTAGCAGACATACTCTAAATGCCTCAGAGTAAGGGAGCACGGACTGATTTATGGGAAGCCAGACTCTTATCCTGGGTTTGAGTTGGAGGTAATACTCATTTGTGTGCTCTGATGCACCCTCAGCCATGGAAGATCAACAATTTCCTCTGTGGTAAAATATCTCTGTGACATTGTCTAAGTACAGTTTTGACACCCCACATATGTGGCCTGATACCCTGTGAGGATATTTAGAGTACAAAGACCAAAGAGTTGAAAACGGAAAAGGAAAACTTAATACCTGAGTTTTACTTCTAAGTTTCATCAGAGATCCCAGTCAGTGTTTCCATATTCCTCTATTTGTGTGAAAATGTAAAAATGTCTAGTTCCAAAAAGGGTCACAGATATTTCTTTAGAACAATGAAAAGTGCTCTATCCTCCATGTATATTGGAGATACTGTGTTTACATGAACTGGAAGAAGGCAGGGATGGAGATTTACACTGCGTCTCATTCAGCTTGCTGCGTGGCCTATGGAAGAGGCAGGTCCATGCTGGAGCATGAGAGTGTGCTCCGCCTTTCACTGACTCCATGTACAGCAGCTGCTACAAATTCATTCCTTGAGCAAATTAACACAGCCTCTTTTCACTGCTATGCAGCTATTTAGCCTTGAACTGAGTTTTTTGTCAATATTTGCTAATAAAGTTTGCTAGAAGTATATTTCTTTCAGCTGGGAAGGTGAGCAATACACCCTCAGTGTTCTGCCTTAAGATTACATCAACATCAAAGCCCTGTATCATAATTTATTCATTGGGGTCTTAATTAGCTGTCTGGTCTAATAATATAATACCTTGGTCAGTCATATTGGTGACATACTAATAGGGAATACTAAGCAAGAAATAGTCACCACTGTGCACATTTTGGTAAGACACATGTGAGTCACAGGATAAAATGGAACACAATTTAGGGGACTTCTACCTCAGCGAAGCTTCATTGTGTCCAGTGGTGTGGGACATGTCACTGTACCCTTTCAGGCTACAGGATAGTTTACAGGTCTCTCTCACAATCAGAAAAAGGCCCCATGAGACTCTTTAAATTTCAGATACAGAGTAGTATTTCCTCAGCTGCCCTTCTCCAGCTCATTTCGTGAGGGAACCGACACCTGCTGGTATCAAACAGGAGCACAGCAAGAGCAGCTCCCCGAAAAGCCCAGTCTGCCGACTTCTGGGTCACATGGGCCCCCAACTCCACAGCCCTGAAGCCCACAAGTGCACTGTCAGTGAGATGCTGCTCAGGCTGTGGGAATCCCCTGCTGCAGGTGCAGGCGTTTGCAACAAGGCCCTGTCGTGGGCTGTGGATAATTACTGTCTTGCTGAGAGAGAGTTTCTACTGCCGACTTAGTGCCACTACACAGAAGGTTGAAAACAGCGCATGAGGTCGCCACTAAAGGTGCGTGTTGTCTGAACCACCGGTCCAAACGTGTGGACATGCCTGGGAGAGCACTGTCATCACGTGTAAATCAGGTGACACTGGAGTGACAGGGCTGGGAAGGTACAGTGCCAGGTATCTGAGGTAGCCAGAGACCATGGGTCCCACGGCGCCCTCTGAGGCCGAGAGACATCCACTACCATCCCCTGACGGAGGACTGGAAAACGTGGGACTGGTTCACAAATACTTCTGAAAAAGTCCAAAAGCATACAGCTGCCGAGCCAGCAGCCCCTGCCAGAACAACCATGGCGGACAGTGCAGAAAGGAAAGCCTCCACGTGACTAGGAGTTCTGCAATAATTTTTGGAGGCAGAAAAGGCCTGATGTGTGATCATTTATATATTCATTGCCTGTGCCAATAGTTGCCAGCATTTTCAAGATATTGGAAACAGTACTTTTGGAACACTGGGTACATGGACATTTAGGGAAAGTTCCTGTAGGTAGACATCTCTGAGCTCTGAAGGTCACTGTTTCCTGTGTGGCCCATCAGTCCAGGACCTCAGCCAAAAGTGACTTAATCTAGAGAGAATGACTGGGTCTCCAGAGCCGATCACATTAGCCCAGACAGCATCGCCTTTGTCAAGGGGGCTCGTGCATCAAACTGCAGAACTCTACACCTGGCTGCGATGGGTTGTGGTGCGAAGGGATAATGGAAATGCAGTCAGTAACACGTCCTAGTCTAGTTTGCATCCACACACACGCACACGCAATAAAATATATCACTGGATGATTGGAGATGTGGTCTGGTAGTAATGATTTAAATCACTTTTTAAATTCAGTTGCAGGTAATCTCAGAAATAACCTCAAACTACCGAGTCTAACAATGTTAAAAGAAAACTGGAGAATAGTGGCACTTTCCACTTGACAGTCACATTTTTTCTTTGTATTAGAGAAATGTGATATGGATTTTTAATACGTTTTAATTTTTCTAAAATCAGGTGTTGGTTTTAAAAATAAAGCAGTCTTATTTTTCCAAATAAAAGTGGTGTATCCTTTGTGCAGTAGCAGCAGTCCATCTAGGTAGGCAGGGTAAAGACCTTTCTCAACAGTTTTACCTCTGATTATGTCTTAGAAGACTATTTGATAGCAACATTTTCCATAAATTTTTACATTAAACTCTTCAGAAAGAAACCTGATATATTTTCTTTGCAGATCGTTCAGTGGCCTCACTGACTGTCTGCTTACCACCTTTGCAGTGTGATTTAATTACTTCAATTACTTGCAGCGTGATGTTTATTGGAATGCTGTTTAACAGAAGAGAAAAATAAACGGATTAGATTTCGCAACTTTTGCTGAAGTGAGAAATCAAATGACCGCATGGAGAACTCGCCTTCCCTTGGCAATGTTCCCAGGACTGCTAATTTGATCTCCGGGGTGATGATGAGCATAAGGCTTCTGGGAGGAAACACACGGGGAACGGCTGTTCTCGAGCTATTACGTGAAACGCGCGGAGGAGACAGCCAAGCACGCGGCAGAGCACGAGCTTCCCTGACAGACTCGGGTGAAGCCACAGCTCCAGCTGGAGCAGATAGATTGCTGCTACTGGATCCTGAGGCGCTTGCTGCAGGGGCAGTCTTGGGGCGGCTGCGATGCCAGCCGTGGGGGCTATTTAACCCACTCCCTGGCCCCCTGGTGCTGTGTGCCCTGACTGCATGCGTGCAGATGTAAGGGTGAATGCGGGGCTCTAGGTGAGCGTCCTCTGCACAGACCCTACGCTCCTTCCCTAAGGATGTAGACCACCCATCCCTGTCATCTCTGCAGGGAAGGAGGAAGCTCATTCTGAACCACAGACTCCCTTCCCTGTTTGCCTCTTGCAAAAGTCGCTGTGAACAGATCTGCCCGGAACTAACTTTCCCCTTGCCGCACTGCACCTGTGAGGGATCCTTCATCAGCGGCGTTCGCCTTCCCCCTGGGTAAGAAGGCAGGAGCCTCGGGCCATGCATAAGCAAAAGTTCGCGTAACAGGTGCACTGCCACCTGAGCTGGGTCAGGATCCCGCGCTTACTCAGACAGCACCAGCGTGGTGCGCTATAGGTGTGAGGCTCAGGGACTTGGTAAACCGAGAAAACTCTCAAGTGGGTCTGATGGGAAGGCGAGCCCTTTCCCAGTGTGGTGAGGCATGAGGAGGCTTCACCGGAAGAACAGTGGGTTGGAAGGGAGGAAGGGCAGCTCAGGAGTCCTGAGGCAGACTCATTTGTCTGGGTTTTATAAAGCAAAACCTCCAGACAAAACCCTTTTTCTGAAACCCAAAACATAAGCTGTGCTGTGTCTGAATACAACTAAATCATTCATTTAGAGCACTTAAAAGGGCTTTCCAAGCTGAGGTGGGATATTCACAGATAAACGGGGGCAGCACTTGGGCATAAGCAGACGTTTTCTACTCTTCAGCTACAGAATATGCACTCCTGCATTTAAAACAAGCATCACTCTCTCGTCTCGAGTGTTTGGTCTAGGGACGGCAGTGGAAACATCTGCCAGCACTGAGACGGAGCCCCTCGCTGCCTCATGAACTGATTTTATTTACTGCTCTTTGTGACCCACTCTGGACACCTCGAGAGGCGGGGGCTGAAGGCAGGCACCCTGTCGCTGTGGTTGGAGGTGTGGGCTGGTCAGATGGCACCAGTCAGGCTGTGCCCACAACAGGGGTCACCCCTCACACCCCTCATCCCCCACTCCTGTGAGCTGAGAACTGGCAGCTCCTGCCACCTGGGCTGGGACTGCTGACACCGGTTTCCTTCCTGTCCGGGTACTCTTTTCACTAGCTCAGTGGCCCTCTCAAGGACGCCTTAGTACAACGCTGTTAGAGGAGATCAGATAGCTAAGTTTCGTGCTCTGCTGGAATCAGAATCCTACATCTGTGGGGCAAAACAGCTGTCATGCAGTTCCAGGAGTAATCAGCGGATACAGAGACCATGCTAATGGCTGTGGGGTGGACCGTGAATCCACCTCACCGTGTTTGTGAGGAGCTAGGAGCACAGAGCAAGTAAAGACCCCAGGACCCTGCCATAAGCTTAGAGAAGGGATGGAGGTGTGTCTCAGGGCCAGGGGCAGCCTGGGGCACTCCTGACGGGGATCAGAGCCTACAGTGAGGCCCTAAGGAGCAGCAGGGTCTGTTCTGTCTCACAAGCAAGATCATGAGCCTGAGGTGTTAGCACACAGAGAGCAAAGCAAACCTAGGGTGCAGTAGTGAGGGGACCCTGCATCTCAACCGCCATTCCATTCAGCGGATCCTTGAGCCCCATCTCTGCCCTTGGGCCCATACTTTTCTATCTCAGATCGCAACCCCTTAGGCCCAGTACAGGCTGTTTTAACCTCTTCCTACATCTGTATGTGCCTGTATGTGCCCATAACGTGTTTCTTACTACAAAAGCCATTGTGCACATGTTTGAATGACAACAAACTTTGTAGCTATCATGAGGAGCTCAGTATGGTGAGCAGTATTTAACTTGGTCCACCTGGGATGCTGATCATTTATAGCATTTCCAGTTTGTTTGCCCTGTTGCTGCCAACGGTTCCTTCACCATCTTTGCTACACTCACACCTACATGCTGTTTATTTCCTTCAATAAACGAGTGAAACAGGCTGCAACATAAATGTTCTTCAAATGATTTTATAGTTCCAAACGTTTGTACAAATGCTGAGTTGTGGAAATGTTGCTTCAGTCGCTTGGATTTACTCCCCACTGACTGGATTCTGTTGTCTCTTCACAGTGAGCATCTTAAATGTCCTTCTGTAGGCACACTTGTCTGCCTGCAAAATGACATGTCTTTGGTAGAGATTCAGACACTACATGAGAGTTTTCATAAAACGGTGTTTATTTCTTGTACTTAAGTTTTTGAGCCACTTTGCCTAAGGATTGCTCATTTAAACATATTTCAGTCTACATCGCAATTTTGTTGTCTTTGTACACACGTGATTTCTCGGCTCACGCATGCGCAGCATCCACACGTGTATGTTATGGACTTTTGTGAGGGCTTGTTGGGTGACATGTTTTACTCCAGAGCCGCTTCTGTCCAGCTGTCCTCTGCAGCTTGCACACTCCTGCAGGGACTGCAGCCCAGCCCAGACGAAGCATGTGTTCCTCCAGACCAACTTTAGAAACATGCTGTCAATTTTTTCTGGAAAAGTTCTTGTTGGTATTTTCATCAAAGTGTCTTTTTGTTGTCTTATACATTTTCTCCAGATTTCGTAAAGCGTCAGCTATTTTATCATGTTAGTTGCTATTATGCAGCAATGTTCTGTTGATACTTTGCAGATATTGTAACAAGTGTTTGTTGACGTAGGGGACGGAAGCACTTCCTGACCCAGAGGGGCCCTGCAGGAGATGTGGGCCAGCTGAGACCCAGGCCTCGGTCTGCGGAAGGAAAGGTGTGCTGTCTGGGAGGGCTGAGCCCGGCCTTGTACTGGAGCAGGAGCGGAAGGGACAGGGCTGAGGGCTGCATAACTACACTCAGGACTTCCCTCCTCGGGTCCACCCTGCAGAACTTCCAGCCGAGGGTAAGAGGCAAGAGCCGGTTTCTCTGAGCAGAATGTATTTTCAGATGTGGTTACTAATGGAAAGTTCTGCTGGGACTAATGACATTCAGCTAGGAAATATTTATGTATAATTTCTGTGATACTGGTTTGTAGGTATGGGTGGTTATTGTATTTTGGACTACACAGGTTTATAAAATAAATGAGAATTAATTCCATCTTTCTAAATACTGCAACAATTTTGAATTTTCTCTTTCAAATAATTTTTTAGAAAATGCTTTCTGAAGCAGAGATTTTCAGGAAGTATAGTTCTATTAACTTTCTAGGTTTTCCTACTTTAGAAGTGTTACTTAGTATTCTCAGCAATTTGTATGTGTGTGTATCACACATATTTATAACCTGCACATCATGTGTGTGGATATATATGTGATGTGTGAACATATGCATGACACACATACATACATGTGGAAATTCATCACCACAGATTACATGTAATACGTATACGTACTATATAATGTGTGTATATTTTAAATCCATCACTGGAATTTCCAACTATATTAATATATAAAGTGGCAGTAACATATTGTACCTATCTTGCTGTTCTCCTGTGCTTGTATTATTTCTTTAATGATGATTTTTATCATTTTTCCAACTCTCATTGCCATGAGCAGGGCTGGAATCAGTTTCCCAGTCAGCCTCCTACTATTTCCCGTGTGAGCGTGAAGGTCCTCTTGCAGAGCTGGGCATGGAGGAGCACACGTTCTCCCTGGCAAGTAACTTTAGAGGCAGGCCCCGGAGGCAGACTCTGCGGCTGCTCCTGGTGGACAGCAGTGACCTGGCCCAGCCGTATGCCGTGGGGAGCAAAGTGCTCCTCTGCCTGTGCTGCACCTCAGGCCACGCTCCGCTCCGCTCTGCGCCGGGCACTGGGCGGGGAGGGACAGCAAGGCAGACTTGGGCGGGTTATGTGGTCAGTGCGCGTCCCTCATGGAGATGCTCGATCCTCGCCCAGCCCTTCCTCCGCGCACCCCCTTGTACTTTCATGTCGCCTCTTTTTGGATTTCTCTCAGGTCTTGCACAGGAGAGGACACCTCAGATGCTGGACTTTCTGAGTCTCCCATTTTTCTTAACATTTGCAGTTCTCGGCATCTTTCTATGAGTGGTGCGGCCGTGTTCTCTGTGGCTGACTCCCGGCCCATCCTGTGAGCGCAATATGGGTGCAGAGTGCTGGCATGGTGCCTTCAGACCTTGATGTAAGTGTGTGTGTGTGTGTGTGTGTGTGTGTGTGTGTGTGTGTATACATATACACCTCATAGTGGTCTTTAAGAATTGGTTTGAATTCTATGCTATCTTGCCAATTATGTTTATATTTTTAAAAATTTAAAATGAATTCAGCATTTACTAGAGGTAATATTACATATTATATATATAATTAATATTACATATTATATCTTCCTTGCTTTTATCTGCAATATTACAAGTTATGTTTTGGCACAAATGAAATTTATCTTATTGTTTATCCCATCAAAGTATCTCAGAACACTTTTTTTATGAGTCATAAATTCTTGAGACCCAAATGCCTGTACTATTTTGTTTTATTTTATTTTTAATTGATACATAATTATCCATGTTGGCTGGGTCCAGAGTAGCAGTTTCATAACTACGTGTTGTGTAATGACAAGCTAATCATTGCCTCAAACATTTGTTGTTTGTTTGTGATGAGAACGTCTTTCTCACATCCAGCTACTTTGAAATACACAGTACTCTGTTGTGATCTATAGTCCCCTACAGTGCAATGGAGATGCAGGCGGACCAGTCCCCCTTCATCCCTCCTCTCCCTACCCTCCCAGCCTCAGAGAGCTGTTCTAGTCTCTACTTCTACGAGATCCACCTTATAGAGTCTCCATTTGACAGGAGTCATGTGGGATCTATTTGTCCCTTTGTGCCTGATTTATTTCATTTCAATAATGTGCTACAGGTTCATCCACATTGTAACAAATGAAAATCATTTGTTATTTTCATGGCTGAATGGTTTTCTATTGTGTATACATATACAGTTCCCTTATTCATTCATTCGTTTTAGCAAAGTTAGATTTATATGCTGACTGCCATGAATAGTACTGCAATACATACTGGAGAGTGAATATCTCTTCAAACACTGATTTTCTTTCTTTTGGACACATACTCAGTGTTGAGGTTACTAAATCACACATTACTTGCATTTCTAATTTTCTGTGAGTGTGCATGTGTGTCTGTGTGATACAGGGAAGTGAGCCCAGGGCCTCATACATGCGAGGCAGGTTTTTTACCATTTAGCTACATCCCCAACCCCTTTTATTCCTTTTGAGACAGGATGTTGCCAAACTGCCTAGGCTGGCCTCTACCTAGAAATCTTCCTGCCTCACCCTCCAAGTAGCTGACGCAACATAGCACCACATGCCTGGCTCCTGTTGGCTTTAATTTTTGAGGAGTTTTCATAGTTACTCAAGTGGCTATTCCAGTTTTCATTCTGACAGACATTCTGCAGCTGTCCTGTCTGTCCACAGCCCACCCAGGCCTGCTTTCTGTCTTTGTGTTAATAGCCACGGTAGCTGACTTCACTCATGATCAGTGATGCTGGACATGTCTTCATGTTCCTGTTGGCCATTGTGTAAATTCCACTGAGAAGTATTTTCCAGGTCCTTTGCCCACTTTTAGCTGGGGTATTTAGAGTGAATGTTTTATGTATGGCTGTTTTTTTTTGTTACTGTTTGAGTTCCTTATATATATTGTGGATATCAATCTGTCATCAGGTGAGTTTGCAAGTAATTTTGCAGTCTGTATATTATATCTTCGCTGTTGCATATTCCTTCACTCTGAAGGAAATGTTTAAGTGTCTTTCTATATTGGTTCTGGAGATGAAGCTTAGGGCCTTATACATGCAGCACAAACTCTACCCCTGAGATACAGCAGTGTGCAAGCTTTAGATTTAATATAATCCCCTTGTCTGCATTTGCTTTCATCGCTGTTTCTGAGATTCTACCCAAGGTTTCTTCACCTAGTCTGAGGGACTCTTATGAAAAGATTATTATTATTTACAAAACGGTTATCATTCTCATTCTGAGTGTGCACTCCAAGCGTTTGGGAGCCACCCACAGCACAGATGCCTGTCCTCTCTCTAGGCCCTTGGGCAATTTCCCTCTTCCTCAGCTCCAAGAGGTCCTTAGAACATCCCATTAGCTCTCATTTCTGGAGCTTAGGACTTGCTGATCAGATCAGGAATCTGTTGATGGTGAAAGAGGTTGGGGCAAATGTCAAATGAGTGGGACAATGGGCATAGGGCACAGCCTGGACCGCACCTGCCTAAGGTTGATGTGTGTTTTCCTCTTGAAAACCTTAAAGACCCACAAAATGTGGGATCAGAAAAAAATAATTGGCCCTTATATAGAAAAGAGACAGTTTTTTAAAAGCATCAGAGTTTGAGCTGAAATTTGCTTTCTGGATGTGCTGTGTCCTCAGTCGCAGGTTGTGGTGTGCGTTCCCCACTCACTCCTCAGCGCTGTTGAGAAGCACAGTCCCCTTTGCCTGGTTATTCCCCCACACAAGACAGGGAATTCAGAACCACACCAGTGTCTCTGCACAGAGATATGGGTGTGAATGAAGGGAAAGCTGGCAGATGGGAGAAGGAACACAACAGAAAGACCAGTGATCTGGGGTGAGTTGACCCTGCTCACTGCAGTTCACAGTAATATGCGGCTGTGTCTGCAACTGAATGGTTACCTCTAGAGGATGTATAACTTCTTATTTTATGGAAAAAAGTAAAACAAAATTTCATTACAAAATAATTAGTACATTGCATATTGTTATTTTTAAACTAGTTATCTACACTATAAGATATGGTCATAAAAATTTCTCCAAAAGATATTAGCACAAACCTTTCTTTTCAATGAACCTTAGCTCTCTTAAGAAATTAGTAGTATAAATATCTTATTTTTCTTTTTCCCTTCCTTACCCCTTTTCCCCATCCTAGTTCCTTTTTCCTTTTGAACAATTCCTTCCCATTTTACAATATGTATTGTACATTATTTACTCTTTCAGTTTCTCACACCAGGGAAGCAACGCAATATTTACACATGTCAGTATGATGTATTTCACTTGTGAATATGGTCTCAAGTTGCAAGTATTCACCTACAAAAGTCTCAAGTTTATCCCTCTTTATGGATGAGTAATACTCCATTGTATAAAGAGATCACATGTTTTTTATCCATTTCTTGGTTGATGGGCATTTGGGTTGTTTCTAAGATTCAGCTATTATAAATTGCATTACTATAAGCATAGGTGGACATCTATCACTGTGGTATAATATTTTAATTCTTCTGGGAAGATACCCAGAAGGGGAATAGCTGGGTTGCATGGAACCTCTAATCATAGTTTTCTGTGGACTCTCCACATTGATTTCCTCAGTGGTTGCACCAGTCTGTACTCCTACCGACGGTGGAGAAGTGTTCTGTTTCCCCTCAGCCCCACCAGCATCTGTTATGAGTTGATTTCTTGATGATAGCCATTCTTTCTGGAGTGAGATAGAATCTCAGTGCTGTTTTAATTTGCATCACTACAATGACCAGTGATTTGGTAATTCCTATTTGGTAATTTGGTAATTCATATGTGTCTAGGAATCTCTCCACTTCTTCTGTGTTTTCCATCTTAGTAGAGTGCAGGTGCTCAAAGCAGACATTGATGATTGTCTGGATTCTGCAGGATCCATTATGATTTCCTCCATTTCATCCCAAATTGCTTGAATTTTAATCTTTTCTTTCCTCATTTTAATGAAGTTGGCTAAGGGCTTTTCAATTTTATTTACTTTTTGAAAGAACGAACTCTTTGAATCATTGACTATATTGCTTCTTTGTCTCAATTTCATTGATTTCTGGTCATTAGAGTGTCACCCCTTGTACAAGCTTTGGATTTGATTTGTTCATATTTTTCTAGAAGTTTGAGGTTCAATATTAGGTTGTTTATTTGAGCTGTTTCTGTTTTTCTGATATGAGAAGAATACATCACTACACATTTTCATTGTAGGACTGCTTTCATTGAGTCCTTTAAGTTCCAGTATGTATTATTCGCATTATTATTTAATTGTAGATAGAGTTTAATTTCTTCTTTAAATTTCTCTGTGACAGACTGCTCAAGAGAGTGCTGTTTAATATCCATGTGTTTATGTAATTTTTATGATATCTCTTGGTGTTGATTTCCAATTTTACTGCACTATGGTCAGATAATATGCATGGGATGATTTCAATCCTTCTGCATTTACATAAGCATGTCTTATCGGTTAATATATAGTCTATTTTGAAAAACACC
This sequence comes from Dinomys branickii, assembly GCA_004027595.1. Classification (NCBI taxonomy): domain Eukaryota; kingdom Metazoa; phylum Chordata; class Mammalia; order Rodentia; family Dinomyidae; genus Dinomys; species Dinomys branickii. The sequence goes on from PVLD010020298.1 coordinate 26,430, forward strand.
CAGGTGCAACTGAGAAGAATGTTTGATATGATGTTGTGGGGTGGAATACCCTGTAGACATCTAATAAGTCCATTCAGAGGTTTGGTTTAATTCTTATATTTCTTTGTTCATTTTTTGTACAGTTGATCTGTTTGTGATAGTAGGGTATTAATGTTCTCCATTACAATTGCTTTAGGTCTTATTTGATTTTTTATGTCTGTTAATTATTTATGTAGCTGGATGCACTGGTATTTGGTGTGTATATGATTGTTATCTCTCCTACTTGAAGTTTTCCCTTAAGTATGTAGTGACCTTTTTTGTCTCTTTTGATCAGTCCTGGCTTGATGTTCACTTTGTCTCTGAACAGAATAGCTACCCTTGCTTTTTTCTGGGTTCCAGTGGCATTGAGTATCGTTTTCTATCAGTGATTTTAATTCTGTGAATTTCTTTTTGAGTTAAATGTGCTTTTTGATTGCAACATACTGTTGGATCTTGCTTTTTGATCCATTCTGCCACTCTGTTTCTTTTGATTGGTGATTGAGGCTGTTTACATTGATGCTTAAAGCTGATATGTATTGACTTATCCTTGTCATGTTATTTTCCTATTGTTGGTTCCCTGGCTTTCCCCTCTGTTTAGTTGCTTGCCCTGCTTTATGGCTTCTTTCTATTGGTGTTCTTTTCATTCTGGTCTTCATTCTCACTTTCTCATATGTATTTCAGAGCATTGTCAAGAGCTGGTTTGGTTGTCATGAATTTATTTATTCTTTGTCATGGAAGTATCTTATTTCTCTATTAATTTTGAAATACAATTTTGTGGGATACATCAATCTGAGCTGAAGGTAGTTTTCTTTTAGGGCTTGCAATATCTCATTCCAAGCTCTCCTTGATTTGAGGGTTTGTGTTAAGTCTGCTGTGACTTTTATGGGCTTTTATTGGTGATATGTTTCTTTCCTCTAACAAGTTTTAGTATTCTGTTCTTGTGCTAAATTTCAGAATCTTGATTGTCATATGCCTAGATGTAGATTTATTTTGGTCATGGGTCCTTAGAGTTCTACATTTTTCATTTATGTGTATGTCAAATTTTTACCCGTATTTGGGCAATTTTCTGCCATTATTTCTATGAAGGTTTTCTTATATCTTTTACATTGTCTGCAGCTATCTCACTGACTCCAATCAATCTTATGTTATTCTTCTTTGGTTCATTTTGTAGCTGTTGCACTGATTTTTTTTGTGCTCTCTTGTTATTTTAAAGATATCTTTATTTTTCTGGTTGCTAGACACAATCCTGTCCTCTAGATCTGATAGTCTATCCTCACTTTTATTCAGTCTGTTCTGTATACTTTCAGTGGAAATTTTAATATCTGGATTTCTGTTTGGATCTGTTTCATGGATTCCATTTCTTTGCTATGTTGGGCATTCATGGTTTCCATTGTTTTCCTGAGTTCTTCTATTACTTATCTGTTGTTATGGTTGATACATTGTGTCAACTTGGGGAGTCTAGAGGTTTGGCTGAGTGATGCAGCAGGAAGCCAGGGTGCTTACTCTGTATACACACTGAGCCTGTGAAAGAGGAAGGCATGGAGATTGTGTGAGAGGTACATGCCCCCTGGGTGGGGGTAGCCTGTTTACAATGTAAGGGAAGGAAAGAGGCTGCTTGCTTCCATTCTTCCCTTTTGCTCTTGTGGTTCTGGCTGTTTTCTGTTGCCATGAGTGTTTGCCCTCTGCCATGTGCCACTCTGCCTCTGAGCCAGCCAAATATGGACTGAAACTCCACAAACTATAAGGTAAATAAACTTTTCCTTCCTTCATTTTGGGCATTGGGTATTTTGTCTCAGCAATGAGAGAAAAGTAACCAAGACATCTGTGTCTGCTTTCATATTGCTTATTTTGATCATTATTTCTTTTTTGCACCTTACAGATTATTATTCTTTCTATAGCCTCTTCCATTTGTTTTTCTACTTCTGTTGCTATCATTTCAGAAAGTTCAGTGGTTGGCTTTGGATATCCTCTATCTCATTGCGCTCTGCATTTGCCTTGGGTGGGCTGGCAGTCTGGAGTATCATTTTGCTTCTGCATCTTGTCATTTTCTATTTTGTATTTTTTATTTTATTTGGTTTTCTCTGTTGGTACTTGTAAGTTTGTTTATGATAGATAGCATTATCCCTAGGATTGAGGCTTCCCTAGGAAATGTCTGTTCCTCAGGGATGACTTCTAGATAGAGGTACTTCTTCGTGTTTGTGTCTATAACAGGAACCCATGTTCCCAGTGGAGTAAGGATGATAAGTCGTTATCTATGTGGCTCAACATCCAGTCCTTTGGTACTGGACTCTGGTGATGGTAATGACACCATACAGTTACAGTGTTGTCATACAGCAGAGAAAAACTGATTATAACAGGTATAAAATCCCAGCCAAAGTGGTACAGTTAGCAATAACAATAGTCTTAGCACAGTCTGGATACTGAAAAACTGTGGAAACCCATCAATCTGATACCTTTAATCTTAGGAGAAAATTCCAGTTATATAACAGAACCCATCATATACCAGGTACTTGTGCGCAATGATTTTCCCTGTAGTGGAGTGATTTTACCCTATCGTGGGGGATTGAGAGGATAGGGGCAAGACAGAGAGATAAATGAGATACAATATAGCAGGAACAAGGCTGGAGGGCAAAGGATGATCACCCAAGTTTTGGGAAACTGGAAGACACAGGAGGGGAAGAATAGAAGAGAAATCAGAGGAGTGACTGTAGAAGTGAATGAGAAAGAGGAGAGATAGTGTTCATTCACATGAAAATATCATCAATGCAGGCAAGGTAGTTGATGGAAGAGAGGAAGATGAGTAGAAGAGAATAGAAAGGAAGGTAGTAAATCTAAGTCATGAAAGAGAAAGGAAAAACCGAGAAAAATAAGAGGAAAAACAGAAAACAATAATAGCCATAAAAAACCAAACTAAACCAAAAAAAGACCCCAACTGGACAGAAATGGAAAATCAGTAAAAAAGCAGAGAAAAATAAACATAGTAAAATTCCTCTGGTGTTCACAGTTCTGTGGTAGGTCCAAGATGGATCCCACAAACGTGTACTCCAGCCAAGTATGGAATAGAATTTGTGCTGGGAATAGGGCTGATCTTGGCCTTTAGAGGAGGGGCTGGGACTGGTGTTCTGTTGCTGTCATTCTCCAGAGCTGTTTGATTAAAAAACAATGGCAGCCTCCCCCTGCACCCATGTACCTTAGTGTCTGTGAGTCCAAAGCACAATGCTGGTTCACCTAACTTACCAGTTGTTGGTGTGCGTGCCCCTCCCACCGGGCCTTGGTGGGTCACTGGGGCCCCTTGCCTAAAGTTTTTAAAGTCCCCAATTTGATCAAATGTCTTACTAAATGATTTGGTTATGTAAATAGAGTAAATCAATTGTCTTGCTGTTGTATCCGCATTTTAAATAGACAGTCTATTCCAAGAGAAGACTCTCCCCCTGGAACCCAGGTCTTCTATAGTAAGAGCTGAACTTTCTTACACAGTATCAACTGTGAAGCACCCACTGCTCTCCACACCATGAGCCCTAACTTCCCAACTGCTCTTCAACCAGAAGAAGTTCCACATTCTTTCTTGGAAAAGGACTTGCTATGGATTGTACTAAAACTTTTCATTTGCTGATGCAGACAAAAATAATGTGGACACTTTTATGTGACTCATTTTCTCTCTTGTGGTCCTCCCTAACTCCCAGTCTCTTCTTACGCCTCCAGGTCAAGCGGAGCACTATGGATGGCAACAGGACACTTTCCAGTGACTTCATCCTGGTGGGGCTCTTTGCTCATAGCAGAGCCTCAGGATTCCTCTTTGGGGTCACTGGTGCCATCTTCCTGATGGCCATGGTGGCTAATGGGCTCCTGATCTTCCTGAGCTACAGGGACACACTCCTCCACACGCCCATGTACTTCCTGCTCAGCCACCTCTCCCTCATCGACATGCTGTACATCTCCACCATCGTGCCCAAGGCCTTGGTTGACTACCTTGTGGGCAAGGGCACCATCTCCTTCACAGGCTGCACCACCCAGTACTTTCTCTACATGGGCTTTGTGGGGGCTGAGTTCTTCCTACTGGGCCTCATGGCCTACGACCGCTACGTGGCTGTGTGCAGCCCGCTGCGCTACCCGGTGCTCATGAGCCGCAGGGTCTGCTGGCTGATCGTGGCCAGCTCTTGGTTTGGTGGTGCACTGGACAGCCTGCTGCTCACTCCCCTCACCATGAGCCTCCCTTTCTGTGCCTCCCACACCATCAACCACTTCTTCTGCGAGGCCCCTACCATGCTGAGGTTGGCCTGTGGCCACAAGGCTGCCTACGAAACAGTGATGTACGCCTGCTGCGTCCTGATGCTGCTGGCCCCCTTCTCCATAGTGACCACATCCTACACACGTGTCCTCATTGCTGTGCAGCACATCAAGTCTGCAGGAGGAAAGAGGAAGGCCCTGGCCACCTCCTCACACATGATGGTGGTGACGCTGTTCTACGGGGCTGCTGTATACACCTATGTGCTGCCCCGGTCCTACCACAGACCGCTCCAGGACAAGGTCTTCTCTGCTTTCTACACCATCCTCACGCCTGTGCTTAACCCGCTCATCTATAGCCTGAGGAACAGGGACGTGCAGGAAGCCTGGAGCAGGGTGGTGGGCAGGCATCAAGGGCCTGCAGTGTGACATGGAGGGCTGTGACAGCTCACTCCTCCTGTCTGAGGCACTTGAGGCTCTGCTGTGAACCATGAGGCTACCAGTGCGAGAAGCTGCCGGTGCCAAGGGTGCATTGGCTCCCACAGGATGGGGAACTCATCCTGACATTCCCACATGATTATGCTAGGATTCCATAAACACAACTGGCAGTTTTCTTTCTTTGGTTCTGCTGATTTCAATTTTCTGTCATACTAGTTCTCTGATTAGATGCATGTAAGTGTCCCCAGTACATCTGGTCCAATCATCTGACACCCTCAACATAGCTGGTGAATCAGATTATATTGTTCCACCTGCCCATTCATAGAGTTTGTGGAACATCTGGGGATATCAACATCTGAGACATTTGAAGGGAGTAAAGCATCAGAAAACTGGGGCTGGGGATGTAGCTCAGTGGAATAAGCGCTTGCCTAGCAAGCGCAGGGTCCTGAGTTCGATCCCCAGTACCGCAAAAAAAAAAAAAAATCAGAAAACCTAAAAGTGAATAAATAGGTAGAATAACATGGGGGTTTTGAAAAGTCTAACAATTGGGGGCTGGGGATATAGCTCAGTGGAATAAGCGCTTGCCTAGCAAGCGCAGGGTCCTGAGTTCGATCCCCAGTACCGCAAAAAAAAAAAACAAAAACAAATGGTGAAAAGTCTAACAATTGCTTATCTGAGAAGGAATTAAAGATTCCTCCTTTATCTGAATTTGGAAATGAAAATGAACCATGTATTTTGCAGAAATCCAAAAACTATTCTTCATGGGGCACAAACTTAGGGATGTTTTATTTGTTATGGGGCAAATATTGATTACATGAGAAGTCATGGTCAGAAAGAAATGCCTCGTTTATTAGCAATTTCCGTCATGAGGCTTTGCCTCTTCTCCAATCAGCTAAAGCCACTGGCCCTCTGCAAGCTTCCGGTAGCTATAACTGGTGCACAGTGGTGCCCATCCTCTTTGGTTTCTTCTGGATGACCTTACAAAGTGAGAAAGAAACATGCAGCCAGCTCTCCAGAACTGTGTGAGCTGGAAAGCCATTTGTGAGTGATTTGATTTCATTTCTTCCAGGAAGCTGAGAGCTGGAGAAGAATATTTGGCTTAATCATAAACTCGCTCATGTAGACCAGGGTCACATATGGGCCCTTCCATGGTGCTTTGCCGGGCTCTGTGTGCCTGCCCATGTGCCAGAACTCAGGAGCAGGGCAATCCCTGCGAATGGGCAGGGGAATTCAACACAGCCTTACCTCTCTTTATGCAAAGCCTGCCAGCTATTAGGCAGGATCCTCCCCCAGATTCTCCATGGCGTGGAGCAGGGTCCCACCGCGAGGCGTCCTTCTTCAGGAGACCAGACTGCTCGCGTCTGACTGATCAGGCTCACCGAGTGCAGCCGGAAGCAGACTTTCTGGGATTTTCTACTAAGAAAAGTCTCTTTCTACCCCGACACACTGGCCTAGCGACATCCCGATGACAGCAAGAGCAGCTCCGACCCAGCGTGAGGTGCTGTGACCGAGAAGAGAGGGGCTCTGCGCAGTGCCTCGCACCAGTTTCGGAGGCCAGGCACATGCAGACCCCATGTTTCTAAGGCTCTATCTCCCGTTCTGTGAACTGTGAGTTAATTCACATTGTTTCTGGTGAGATTTTTACTGATCAAGTGTATGAAAGGTGTATAAAGTTACCACAAATACCAGTAATTACTTTAGCCCTTATCAAGGAAGGTTTTCTCCACGTGCACAATATTCGCCTCCAATTTTCCCACTTGTTTTCCCTCCCGTCCCTCGCACACGTCAGGGTGTGCCTGGTACAGACAACTGAACTTCAGGGTTGGATGCGGGTCCCTGTAGACAGGCGGCTTCCTGGTGAGCACAGCTGGCTCACGCAGGGTGAGGGGCAGGGCCGGGCCGGGCTCAAAGGCGGCCTGACAGTGCCTGACCACGCCTCGCCGTATCCCCTCGCTGGACCTACACGCGGTGCAGGGCAGAGGGGCCTGGCGCTGGGGTCCCTGCAACTCTCAGACCCTCTCTCCTGGTCTCTATGTTAAAGTGGCGCTTTGGATTAGCAAAGGGCACAGAGGAGCCTGCACTCTGTGAACGGCACTAGGCCAAGGCGCGCTTGCAGAGAGCAGACTTGACATTGTGGGACACAGCTGTGAGCACTGAAAATAATTTTAATCAGAATGCTTTGAAAACAGCGTGGGCCAGTCTTTACTCTGCGTGCTGTCCGACAACGGCATCTCTCCTAAGAGTCACCAGGAGCTGCGGGCCTCTGGAGGGCGTCTTTGGGAGGCGGCTCCAAGCAGAGGATAGCCACGCAAAAGTGAGGATATAAGCAAGGCCAGGCCTCTGAGCACTGCTGTCTCAGGGGAACCCGACCAAAAACTGCTGGCGGAGAGGCCTAGACGTCGCCCTGAGTGTGAGCCAGGCTGGCCCGGCTGTGACCGGCTGCGTGTGCTCGCTCTTTCTTCTTTTTTTTTTTTATTTAAAAAAAAATAAAAGTACAAAAACATATTAACAAACAGACACCAATTAGCATAAAAAATAGTACAATCACAACTGATCTATAGACACGGTGACATGGTCTCAACAGTGGTTATTGCTTTATCCATTGATATCTTCGAAGTGTAAATATATGAACCCATATACAGACATGCAAAACTGGTCAGATAATTAATCCTCTCAACAACAGAAAAACACAAAAAACAAAAAAACCAGAGACAGAAAACAAAACAGGCAAACAACAACAACAACAAAACCACCAATAGTTGCTGCTTTGCATATTGATATCTTCGAAGTGTGTGTTCAGGATAACACATACAAACATACAAGATTGATCAAATAACCCGTGATCAATTATACCTTAGCATTAAGTGATATAATACAATAGTAGAACCATGTTACCCTCCTGTATATATGTATATTCATCTATACATACATATATTTTTGTCTCTTTCTTTTCTCCTTTCCCTCGTCCCATCTGTTCTTTGTTTTTGAACAGATTTCCTTCATGTCTCTTAGTTTATATTCCCACCCTCGGGTTCTTACACCAGTGATACAATACGTTGCCTGCACATGTATCGCTGATTTATTTCACTTATGAGTATGGACTCCAGTTTTGACCACTTGCCTA
>PVLD010020299.1:0-34232 GCA_004027595.1 Dinomys branickii
TGGGCAGGCATAGATCTGGGTGTGGTGGGCTTTGTACTGGTTGCTTTGACTCTGCTTTGCCTCAGGGAGCTGATTGGAAAGGTTGCTGCAAGTGGGCATTCTGCTTTACTGGCTGTTGTAACTTTTCATTGTCATGCTGGGTTGGACAACACCTCCCAACTACCGCTGCCTCTTTTCAGGACTGCACTTTCTCCACTAAGGTTTTGGCCCAGCTCTCAGAACTCCACTCTCCCCTGGCCAAGTCGGGAGGCACCCATGAGCACAGGCTTCTGAAACAGAAGCTCTGAGCGCCCAGAATGAGAGAGTAGGCCGAGAGTGTGTGTGGAGTGGTGACTCCCTCTTTCACCTCCTCCTCTTCCTCTAACTGCTTGCATCATGGCCGCCGGCCGAGGTTTTCCTCTGGGAGAGTCTTGTTTACTCTTTCTGAGGGCTTCAGTGCTCATTTCAGTTCCTTCCTGGGACCAGGGGACCCACTTCTCTCCTTCTTGTCTTTCTCATGCTGCTATATTTCAGTGTCTGTGTGGTGATCCTCTGAGAGGATCTTTCTCTGCTCCTTACCCAGTCTCCATCTTCCCAGAAGTCCCTATAAAATTTTTTAAAGAAGGTTTTATGGTATTTTCCCTTTGGAATATATGGGACATAACTCCTTCCACTATTACAAATAACTTTATATTGTAAAATTTTTGGTTCAAATTGCTCTTGATTTTCCATGATCTTAGGTTATTTTTGACATTGCCTGATTTTTCTATTGTGGAAACTCACACTTAAAATTTTCCCGTTTTGAATTGTTTTCATTTTAAACATTAGGTTTAGTATATTCTGCTTCCATTATTGTTTGATCTAAAAATTTTTATTTCTTCTATGATTTCATCTGTAATAATTGATTACTGAGAAATATATCATTTTATCTCAATGTTTTTGTATAAATATGTAGTTTCCTTTGCTGTTGTCTTCTAGATTTATTCCATTATTATCTGATATTATGCAAGAGAATATCTTAATGCTTCTGTTTTTGTTTGAAATGCTTTATGGCCCAAGATATGCTCTATTTTGTAGAAATTTCCATGTGCTCTTGAAAAAGATGTGTGTGCTCTTATGGTTGAATGAAACACTCCATAGATATTTAAGCCCATTCATTTGATGGTATGATTCCTTTCTTTTTGTGTGTGTGTGTGTGTGTCTATTTATAACTGTGGAGTAATGAAATACCTTGTATGATGTTATTGATGCTTCTCTGTGTATTATCTGTGTTGTTTTGCAGATCAGGTGTATCATTTATAGGTAATGTTTTGTTTGGGGTTTTATTTTATTTACCATTCTTCCCATCTTTGCCTTTCTGTCAGGATGTTAGACAATTGACAGAGAGCAATTATGGAAAAAATGTTTATTAAATCATGTCATTGGATTATTTTTCATTCTTCATCCCTTCATTTTTCTCTTTTCTTATGAAATCTCCTACAGGTGTTCTATCCTTTGGGTTTTTTATTGTGTTTGACTCACTGCCTCTGTCTAGGATTTCATGAAGGAATTTCTGAATGATAGTTTTGGGGTCATGAATTTCTATAGGTGCTTTTTATCATAGAAAGTGTTCATATTTTCATTTATCTTTTAATCTCTTAAAAATAAAATAAGGAAAACATATTAACAGATAGACATCCATTGACAAAATAGCATAAGAACAATACAAGCAATATGGAATTACAGAGAAAGTGGTAGGAAATTAACAATGGTTGTTGTATTGCATATTGATATCTTCAAAGTAGTTTCTCAGGAAAACAAAGACATTCAAGATTGAGCAAATAATTAATAATAAACGGATCCTTTCAGTAAAGCAATAGAAGTCAGTAGTACAATGTTAGCTATCCTATATATTCATAATTTCCTCTTCTTTATTTTCTCTTTTCCCTCATCTCAGTTTCTCTTTACCTTTGAGCAGTTTGCTTTTGTTACAAAATGTCTATCATAACTTAATTTTGAAAGACACTTTGGAGAATATATGAATTTGGAATTATGGATTAAAACTTTACTCCAAGGTCTGCTCATCTTTAAAGTTTGTGTTGAGAAATATGCTATTATTCTGACAGGTTTCCTTTAAAAGTTACAAGGTGTATTCTCTAAAAGTATTTTGTATTCTCTGCCCTGAATTTATGAGATTTTTGTCTCTGATGTGACATCATATTGTTGGTGGTTTTTATTGTTGTTGTTGCAGTTGTTTTTCTTGTGGCTACTTGGGTTTTTTGTATTCCTCACATATAAGGATGTTGAATCCTCTACTAAGCTTCATATGATTTTAGTGATAAATTTTTAGATTTTTGTGATATCTTCTAATATTTTCTTATCTTCTCTTCTTAAGCCTTTTTTTCTTGACACACACAACATTTGCTGAGTCCAAGTTTCATAGTTCCTTATTTTTTATGGTATCACATGATCTGCTACCTCAACTTTGTCTTATAGTTCTGAAATTCTCTTCTCACACTTGTTCTTCTATTGCTCATATGTTCTATAGAATCTTTTGTATCTGAAATTCTTTTGTTATCTTAATAATGTATTATTCACTACAAAAATGGTCATTCACTTCTTCTATCATCGTATTTAATTCAATCAGTTTTTGTTTGTCTCTTTGTTAACCTTGTTCAATATTTTATCAAGCCTTTTTCTCTTTTAACACTATTTTTAAGCTCAGTGAACATCTTGCACATTTGATTCCTTTTCCTTTTTGATTTCCTCAATCTTTTCAACACTGGCTTCTGAATTCTTTGCCTGTGCTTTGCTCCCCATCAATATTTGTGAGACCAGATTTTGTAGATTTAAGAGCTTTTGTAAGCATGCGACTGTCTTGCTTTCTCCTGTTTATATTGCTTTTGTTCTGCATTTTCAGTATCAGTTAGGGTACGGAAATTCTTGCTTCTTTAGTGGTCAGTTTAGTTAATGTGTGTTTGTCTGTGTTGTAACCGTGATTTTCATTATAGTTTGATGTTTAAACAATTTTTTACCTACTCACCATAACAGGATTGCTGGTCACTGTGTTGCAACAAAAAATCATTACTGGTTATATCAGCATCTACACAAGTAGTACATATTAGACATGAAATTTAAAACTTATTTAAGTAATCTTATCTTTTCTTAAGAAAACAGAAACACCATATTGTTGTACTGATGATAAATCGGCTGGGATGTAGAGGATGAGGGAAGAAAAAGGAATTGGGAAGAAGAAAAGGATAGTTCAGAAAGAAAAAAAAAGACAAATCAAAAATAAGTGAAAGAAAAGAGATTGTTCATTGTTGATATTGTATTTATGTCTAGAATGGAGGTTTCCTGAAGAGGGGATTGGACAATTTTTTTCTGCCAGAGAGGGAAAAAGAGAAAAGTGTGAGAAGAGAAGAGAAAAAGAAAGTGAGAATGAGAAGGAAGAGTGCATGCTTGTCTTACCAACTCAATTGGTTCACCTGGGCTGGTTGTAAGTCAAGTTGGCTGCAAGAAAGAAATGAAATGGAAATACCCATAATGCATCCTGAACCTCCCAAAGCACTCTTTAAATAACCTTTCATAAAAAGAGTACTATAATATATGTAATTTATCAGAAACATCAATAATTTTCCTAGTTTATTCACAAAAAAATGATAAAATGTGTTTAATTTACTGTACTCACCATTCAAGTTGACATTTTGGCATGGAGGAAGGGAGAATGAAATGAAAGGTGGCTGCTGTTTGAGAGGAGAGTTCTCTTCCATAAGAACATAAGGAATCTGGCTTTCTAGTATCCTTTCTCTGCATGGAAGGGTCTGTAGCCCACTAGGACCTACTTCTAACTAACTAAGTTTCAACCTTTTCAGAATGAAAAACTGCTCTAAGGTTGTGTGTTTCTGTCTTTTCTTTAACAGTGTCTTGTAGTATGACATTGTCATGAAGCAAGCGAATGCACTGATTGCCTTTTTCTCTGATTGGGTGTGTCTTCCCTATCAATGTTTGTAACTTTGTCCATTTTTTCAGGTTTTTATTTATTTCAGATGAGTAACTTTGATGCACTGATTGTTAGTACTTACCCTTTCCTGTTCAGAAAACTCCTCAGTTGCCATTCTCTGCTGCTTAACCAGAAGTTACTGAAGTTCATCTATAAACAATTCCTCTGAGTGTTCCTCCTCCAGTTCCTCAAAATTATCAAAGTCTACCTAGAAGTCTATGGATTGTGCTTTAGTGACATTTTCGTCAACAATATGGTCAATTGAAGGTTCAGGCTCCTCTACACAATCTTCAAAGACTCCTGTATAATTTTAGGCCACATTTTTTTTCAAGGCAGACCTCAGTGCCTTTAAAGAGATATTGGCAGAGGATTTTTCAATTAACTCTATACAGGAAAAGACGTTGTGATGTTATGTCCATAACTCTTTAAGGGTAAAATCTCAATCTGATACCATCTGGGAGCCTTTTAGGAACAGTGTTTTGGAATATAGCTTGTTAAAGTTAGCTATAACCTGCTAGTCCATAGCCTGCAGTAGAGGAGTTGCATTTGGTGGGAGGCATTTAATAGAACTATGGGGATTCTTCACCCAATTCCTAATCTCATGGGTGAGCGGGAACATTGGCCATGATGAGGAGAGCTTTCAGCAGTAAACCTCTGTCATTGAGATTTTTTCTTAACAGTAGGACAGAAAGTCTCACTGATCCACTCATGAAAGTATACTCTTGTTATTCAAGCTTTTGCATTAGATCTCCACATGATCCCTGGCCTATTCTTCATAACTTTATGTTTTCTGAACACTGTAGCAGACTCAGAGCAATAAACCAAGAGAGGCTTTATCTTAACATCTACCCCGACATTGGCACAAAGCAGTAAGTGGACCCTTTCCTTCATAGGCTTGTGGCCTGGCACTTCCTTCTCTTCATGGGTAATGTATGTTCTCCTGATGTTTTTTTTCTCCAAAAAAGGCCAGCTTCATCACAATTGAAAACTTCATAAGAGCAAAAGCCATTTCTCTGTGTCATCATTGTGAAGTGACGTATGCAATATTCAGCAGTCTTTTTTCCCCAGCAAACTTTTATCAACACTGGCTGCTTCAGAAAGCCTTGTTATACTATCAACCCAAGTTCTTGCTTTAAGATTGTGAAACCACCCCTTACAGGCACAAAATATTTCACCATATCGCTCATTGATGGATTATACATTATTAGATGTGCATTTATAACCCTAGTTGTTTCACAAATTATAGACTCAAACAGGTTACAACCTGCCATCTGCCTTCCACAGTAATACTGGCCTTTCTATCTCATCTAACTCTCTTGAATGAGATTTACTAATTTGAGTAACACATTTAGAAACACTAACTTCCTTATACAAATCTTTTCTTTGAAGACTGTTGAGAAGATAGATTCCAACAAGTACATATTAGAGAGATTGGTCACATGAACACCATTCTCTTCTTCACAATTTTTACTTTTTAATTATGATTGTTCTCTTTTGCTTCCCTTCTTTCCTTAGCTTCTTGCCTATCTTTTTGGGATCATTTAGATAGTGGTCATCATAACAACTGTGTAAATCACTGACTGAAATCACATGCAAAACATGCACATCTGGGCTCTGACTGATTCTTATATATGCTTACATATACTTTTTTGTCATCACAAGTTTTGCTTACAACCACACAAACTGCTGGCACTTAGGTCACAATTCAAGATTTTGGTCATGTTAAACCTAAAATTCTTGTCATAACACAAACTGTTTGTATGTGGGGCAGGCATAACTCAAGGGTCCACTGCAATTGGCAAATGAGGAAAGCAATAAGATGGTAAGAACCAATTAATTTGTTGATAGAAAGTTTGTGTTTAATATCTATACACATAATTGATGTAGGTTAATCTGACATACCTATGAAAGATACTATTTAAAGCACTAATTAGTTTTTGTTCTCTTTTTCACATATACTAAATATATGTACATCTAGACTTCAACTTAGATATGTATGAGCATCTTAAATGAAAGTCAAATGAGAAAGGAAAAAAGAAAGCAAAAAATAATCTCATACACATTGCAGAGGCCTGCAACAGCTGCTGTACTAAAGAGTTTAGATCTTATCCCAATATGGCATTTTCACCAACCTTAATTTATAAGCGGTTCTGGGGTCAGGAGGCTGCCCCTTTCTAAATACTTCAGATACTAAAATTTATCTGGATTGCTTTCCTTCCTGTTGTCATCCTATATATAGGTCTTTGTTTGCTCCCTGTTTCTGAGATACTGTACTTCACAGTGCATACTTTTGAGTGTTCCAGAGACACTGTTGCCTCTAGCATGCCATGTTCGATTTTCTGGTTGACTTTACCGTTTTTAGTCATTCTAAACTTCTCTTTTCAAACATCAGTAATCTTCATTATAGAGTTCTTAATAGTATTAATCTAGGGTTAGCTTGATCCCTAGGTATACTTGTTTAAAAAGGTGTGTATTGTGTATGGATTTATTTTCCTGATTCCATCCTTGATAGGTTCATAATTCTTATATAGGAATGTTTTTTTTTGTATTTATTTTTACTTGACCAGTACTGCTTCTAACACTAAAGTTATTTGAAGGCTACTTGAGTTTTTCTTCTGAATACCTCAATTTTCTCATCAGACTATGATATAGTCATAATTTACCTCTCTTCAGAGAATGAATAAAAGGATCAAATTACATAATATACTTAATTTTTGCCTATTTTAATTATTTTTAGAAGAAAACAATATGTGAGAAAATGAATATCTCTAACTAGATTTCAGGCTACTGATCCTTCATTATAATCACTTTCACAGCACCACTGGATAAAAAATGTCTATCAACAGTGTTAAACATGATTTGCATCCTATTATAATTTCCTTTCAGTGTTTACCTTAACTTCTTTGAATATAAAAGTTATATTTGTGCTAGAAATTTTCTGTACTGGAAAGTGTATTTAAAACTGTTAAATTCAGAGAAGTCAAGCTATCTAAAATTCCTTATACTTTATTCCTTGTACTTGTTAAGAGTTCAGTAACGCTTATGCGATTAATTTTAAATAATCACTCTGAATATGTCAAAATATTTAACTATTTGGAAATATGTATTGAAAGTTTTTCACTGCGACTCATCAAATAAGTCTTTTTGTTTACTGTAGAATATTGTTACAAGTGCCATCTTTTCAGAGACTGTTGCCATGCCCATTGAAAATGTAATTGAAGTTATTTTCTCCCATGCTATGTAATGTCCTATATATATGTTTTTTAATTTCCCATATGATTTCAAACAATACAGTTGGTATACTTTCTTTCTTCCCTGAATATTTGAAGATTAATTTACTGTGAAACTCAATTAGCAAATAAAGAAATTAGTTTTTTTAAAGACTGGAAGTTAGAATGAATGACTAACTAAAAATATAGATTTTAATGTATTTATATGTACTAAGGGATTACCCATCGTATTTCTCAAGTTATTATTAATCAATAATTAGTAATCATTATTAACTATTCACTGATTTTTAACATATGCTTTTACAACTCATATTTTAAGGACTTTGAAGAAGTTTTAAAATACTTTTCTTCTCCTCAGAATTAAACTTAAAAATGAGATTACATTCATAAAAACATTAAGAAGAGAGAACTACTGTGCAATTCTGGGATCATGAGAATCTTATTAAGCTAACATTTCTAGATTCAGATTGTGCTCATGAAAGTGAAAAAGTCGGTAACTCAGTCAAATCTGGGAGGGGGTAGGCACTTTTTTGGGCCACTTTTATACCTTTGTTGATCAGATAGTATCACTGATGAAGTGGGGTGAGGTGTGACCAATGTACATTATTCAGTTGGCAAGTCAGTGTTCTGGAGAACTAGAAACATTTTAGAATTATGAATGGAAGATCATTGCTTCAACTATTTCATTTTATATAAAAGAGAAAAATAGTTTATTCTCTTTTCTCAAGATATTCAAATATTTTGTGGCTAATCAATAACAAATATAAACTTATGAATAAGAATGTTAGCTGAACATAGTGGTGCATGCCTATAATCCCAGCACTCGGGGGTGGCTGAGGCAGGATCCTTGTAAGTTCGAGACCAGCGTAGGCTACAAAGTGAGTTCAAGGCCAGCCTGAATGGCATAGAGAGACCCAGTCTCACAAAGACAAAGCAAAAGAATCTTCATAAAAAAGCCATTTGAATACTTGCAATTCAGAGGCTAAAAGTAAGCATGCTTTCATATTGGTGAACACGGAGCAGTTTTTACAGTTCACATTGGGAATCAGTTCTAAGACAGCTTCACAATGTTTTGTATTCATTAAAAAGTGAAAGATTTTATTTGTCTCCTTGTCAAAATTTTCCAGATTTCCCTCCATTGTTGTGTCACTTTTTAGAGCCCTTTAATATTTCCCATGAAAGGCTCTGCACTTAGAACACATGAGATTGTCGATATTGGACTCTTTCAAATGAAGGAAATTTTGAGGTAAAATAATTACAAAAGAAGTACATTCACCACTTTCTGAGCTGGTATTGTCCATAATCAATATTATTTAAAAAGTGCTCAGAAGAACGATATTTAAGCAAAATACAAAAGTAAGCCTCATAATATTTGACAATAAAGTGTGTTTTTAAAATATTTTTGATTTTTAATGACACTTTTTTTCAAAACTTTGTGAATAAATATGCAGTATTCCCTCTTAGAATTAAAGGATGAAATGATTCAAATATACAACTAAAGTGTCACATTTATTTATTTAGTCCTCATTTCCTATAAACACTAACAAAACACATATGACCTTTTCATTGTATACAATTTTATCTCTATTTTAAAATACTCACATCATTGGACCAAAGATATTAAAGCAAAAATCCATGATTATATTTTTCATTCAACATGACTGTGTGTCATTCTCATTGCAGGTGTGGATGATGGTACATGTTTGTAAATTTTGTAGGCATTTCTAAAACTGAGGGAAATTGGTAATTTTGAGTAATTTAATGAAAATAATGAGTGTAGTACAAATTTAAGGAAGTAGGCAACGACACTACCAAGTTCTATTATTCCAAGATTTGCTTCCTATTGGCTTTATATATTTAGCTACATAACTTACCCTATCTGAATTTCTGTTTACCACTGAATAAGGATCATATACATGTTCAATATCTATCATGTAGATTTCTCATAAGGATTCAATAAGCAGTGTATGTGAAAGTATTTACATGAATATAAGTATGCAATTAATAAATTATAACTTGAAAAAGAAAGTGACAGTTTGATTTTTCAAAGAGATGTTACCTGTTTTCAAATGCCATGTAAAAAGCAAAGGAAATTAGGGAAATATCTTTGGTCTCCTCTAAATAACAAGACAGATTTCTCCACAGTTTTTTTTTCTTTTTTGTATCTTTCCTTTGACTCACTCTATTAATTTTAATCAACAGATTGAGTCACTCCGCTTCTTCATCCTTAAAAATAGAATTGGTATTTATCACCTTAATCAGAGTAAAGTAGTGCTTAAATGAGATTTCAGAGCTACATTACATGATACTAACAGAGCATTCTGAAGAGTGAAAATTTTAAGTCAATAACCAGAATTTTTGTTGATATCACACTAGGGTTTGTTATTAATTTGAAAAAAATGATTAGTTGTTTGGTAATTTGTAGCAAAACCCCGTAAATATCTGTGAAGTGTTAACACTGACTGGGAAAAAATAAACGAAATTGTGTTTTATGTTCTGAACTTCTCCAAGTGTAAGACAGCCCCCTGCAGTTCTCAGGGTGGGATCACATTAACTTAGGTTCAAGCAAGTGCAAAGACTGTTTGTGATAAGACGTTTATGAAATGCTGAAAGTTGTTACTTAATTCAAATTATAAGCTTTATTATTTTCCACCAGCATTTCTCTCACCCATTTGAATTCTTTGGTACCTGGAATCTTTCCATCACTTTCTGTTGCTTGTTCACTTGATTCCATTTGCCTGCAGGTTGTTTCTCACTGACAAATCTTGACTTCCAATTTAAGGCATTGTGGTTCACATTTTATACACTTTAGAACCATTTCAGATTTTACATTCACTACTAGGCCCTCTGAGATCTTCTCAGCATTAGTTTGTTTTACTTTTTATAATTCCTTAGAACTTCTTTCCAATGCCTATTATAATTTTACTTATATTTTCTTGTGCATAGTTATCTGGTTCATTTGACTGTACTGTAAATCCTTAGATGGAAGGTATAAGAAAATGTTCACTGTGCAACTTTCCTAGCGTCTCACATAGTAAGTTTCAAAATATACATTGAATTGAATTCAATTAGTGATTCTCTAGGGCAGTTGTGTGAGTTTCTGTATCATTTATAGTTACTTGAGAGTCTAAGTTTCTTTTGTGTAATCTAGTGAGACACATAAACATCATGTTATAATCTTTTGCCCCTAAGCATATTATTTCCCCTTCTAGAGCCAAGATTGTGACTAGAAACTATAATGAGATTCAGATTCCTTCTGTTATTTTTAAATTAATCAAATTACTTTCTTTACATCCTTTACTTGAGATAAACTTTAATTTGATATGTTGACAATATGCTACATACATTTATGTTAATGTGCTTTTACTGAGAATTATTTAAAATAATTTCTCTTCTGAATGGGTGAGACATTAGAACATATATTTATTCTGCTTTTCAAGATACAACATTTTATTATCATATTTTTATAGAAAAAAGCAATTAAGTTCCAGAAATGCTGTTACTCAAAATCACATAACATCAGTAGTAGATTCAACTTAAAGATTATCATTCAAACTTTTTTCTCTTGTGACCATTTGTTTCTCTTTTGAAATAACAGGAAAACAACATTAAAATTTATATTTCTGTGTACCAAATGGTTAAGTGGTATTCTGAAAAAATACTTGATATACATTAAAATACACGTGAGTTTTCAGAAGGAAGCATTATTCAGTGTTAGGGATATGCTGCCTGAAAATGCACAAATAGTATAAAACTATTGAATTCTGGAAAAGGACTGCTAGTTGTTAGTCCTCTGTGATTCTACTATTGAGAGAAGTAAAAATATAACAAGTTTTTAAACTGTCAGTTTATAGATATTAAGTGTTAATAAAATGTATGAATTTCATTTTTTTACTCAATATTCACAGCATATGTGCATGTTTTATATATGAATCAAAATGGAATAAGGCAGTATGAGGAAGTGTGATGAAGGGAACTCATACATCTGATGCAATTGAACTAGATTATTGCTAAAATTATATTTAACTCAGAAACTCAGTAAATTTATAACTAATCCCTCTCTCTCTCTTCCTCTCTCTCTCTCTCTCTTAATTTTGACTGCTCAAAACTTGTTTTTTCCTTTGTTAGAATATCGAGTTCACTCTTTTCAAAAATGTTTTTGTTTTCATGATTGAACTTACTGCCTTGTGAACGCTGGCTTGCGCACTACCACTGAGCTACAATCCCAAACTTCAGATTTGATTATTCAGGTTTTGGCATTGACTTAATGCACCCAATTAAATCTAGCCTCAAGGTGTATCAGATTCATGTTGTTACTACCCTTGTCAAATGTCACAAGCCATGTTATAAAGGCACTATTTTTTTTCTTTCAAAAGTGTGTACTACATTTGCATGGGTTTAGTCTATAGATATAATTCTAAGTGTGAATATTAGGTATCACCAAAAAAAGAAACAGATCATTTTCTAGAGCTTCCAAAGCAGAATGCATCCTGTTTAACATTTAAATTTTAATGCAGTATGATCGATTTGATATTTTAGAGCTATGGAAGTGTAAGATGATATCATTTGCTTTTTAAAACTATCAACTTTAGTAATTGACTAATTTGTTACCACATAAAATTAAAACTAATATGCTAGTCAGTTGGTGACAGTCATCAGCTGAGTAAGCAGAAAGGCTTTGTGTATTTTTTTATTTTAAAGTATTTTATTAAAGTAAAATTTGTCTAATATCAAAATTAACCACTTTAAAGTTAACAATTTGGTTACTTGGAGTATATTTGCAATGCTATTTAGTATAGTTTAGAATGCGCCCCAAGGACCCAGATATGAAAGGTTTGGTCACTAGCTTGGCACTACTGGTAGATGGTTGAAACTTTAAGAGGTAGAATACAGTAAGGAGGCCTTTAGGCCATTGGTGGAATGCCCCTTGAAAGATTTGTAGAACCTTTGTCCCTTCCTCTTTTTTCTTTCAATTCTTGGCCATGAGGTGAACAGATTTGCTATGACATGAACTCTGAACCTGATGTGCAATAGTGCTGCAGGCATGAAAACAAGAGAGTGGGTGATTACATGGTTGAATAGAAGGGGACCCACATTGTTACTACTCAGAGAAAATCAACTGAAAACACAGGTGATTGAAAGAAAGGGAGGGACAGACATCCTCATGTGAAAATTAGCCTGAAAGAAGAGACTTGGAGATCAAGCAAAATATAGGCATAGGACTTTATGAGAGTGATTTTCCAACCCACAAGGGTGCTTGTGGCTCTCTTATGTATGCACAGAACAGATCTGCCATTCTGAAAAATTTTAAAAATGAAAGACTGAAATAGTGGAGGTAACTCAAGGCACACAGGATAGATTTTATCTATAGAGCCCCACGCCTCACTTGCCTTCTTCCAAACCGAGGATTCTGCAGCCTGGCAGGAAATTTCACTGGCACACACAGGAGTGAATGACCAGGAAGCTGGTCTCTTCCAAAGAGGATGATAGTTTGTGATTTGTTTTTTGTTTTTTGTTCTTAATTTTTGCCCTTGCAATAGCCATTCACTAGAACCTTTAGTGATGCAAAGGTTAGGGATGACAGTGTCAGTGGTGAAAATAGTGAGTGGGGGAGCACTACTATCCCTGCCCTACGACTGGTTCAAGGAAGCAGTGTGGATTTTTGATGCAGGATTCAAGCAGACTTGGGCCAGGAGGTCAGCACCCCTCCAAACCTGGGACTAGTGGAACAAGCAGCCTTGGGCTCAGAGGGACAAGGGCTGGGAAGTACTCACCCTCCCCTATCTTGTAACAGGCAACTGAGAAGAGCCAGTGGTGTGGAACAGAGGGGACTGTGTAAGATCTGGCAGAAACCAACTATACACAGGACTGGGAATGGGAGTAGCTTTGGGTTGTCTCTGAGAGGATCACAGTAACAAGGAGAGCAGTGATGAGACAAACATGCTAAGCATACATGGGCCGGTCATCCAGAAAGCTGTTCACTGAAGACTTTTGGCCCAACTCACAAATCTGGAGGCCAAGATCAGCTCTGTACACAGCACTAACATCACTGCAGACTTGATATGGTTACCTAGCACAGGTCTGGGCTGGATTTACACACTAAAACAGAACTATGTGCAGCAGAAAAATATGTTTTTCTTTATCTCTACTAGATTGACTCATTTTCCTTTTTCTGGTCATTTTTTTGTGGGACAGTAGTTTACATTTTGACATCCACTGTTTATTTTGTTCTGTCGACACTGTTTCTTCCTTTCTTCAACTCTCTTTCTAGATTTTTAAAAAATTTATTTTAAAAATAAAAGAAGGAAAACATTAACAGACAGACATCCATTTACAAAATAGCATAAGAGCAACATAAGCAATACAGAGTTACAGACAAAGTAGTTGGAAATTATCAATGGTTGTTGTATTACGTATTGATATCTTCAAACTGGTTTCTCAGGAGAACAAATAGAGACATGCAAGACTGTTCAAATAATTAATCATTAAGTGCTCCTTTCAGTAAAGCAATATAAATCAGTAGTTCATCTATGTTAGCTATCCTGTGTATACATACATAGATAATTTCCCTTAATACATACATAATTTCCCTTTCTTTCCTCTCTCTTTTCACTCACTCCAGTTGCTCTTTACTTTTGAGCATATTCCTTTCATTTCACAATGTCTGCCCTACCTCCTAATTTTTATTCACTCTTTCAGGTTCTTACACTAGTGAAACACTATTTTGCTTACAAATGGAGGTCTGGTTTATTTCACTTATGAGTATGGTCTCTAGTTGTGACCATTTATCTATAAAAGCCTCGAGTTTATCTTTCTTTAGAGCTGAGTAATACTCCATTATATAGAATTACCACAATTTTTTTATCCATCCCTCAGTGGATGGATATTTGGGTTGCTTCCACAATTTAGCTATTATAAATTACAGCACTATAAACATGAGTGCACATATAAGGCTGCAATATGATGTTTTCAGATCTGGAAAAATACCCAGAAGGGGAATGGCTGAGTTGAATATGACCTCCAGACCTAGTTTGTTGAGGAATCTCCAAACTTATTTCCACAGTGGTTTCACCAGTCTGCATTCCCACCAGCAGTGGACAAGAGTTCCTATTTCTCCCCAGCCTCTACAGTATTTGTTATTGGTTGATTTCACAGTGATAGCCATTCTTACTGGGGTGAGATGAAACCTCAATGTCATTTTTAACTTCCATTTCTCAAATGACTAATGATGTTGAACATTTTCCAGTGCATTTAATTGCCATTTGTATTTCTTTATCTGATAATTCTGTGTTTATCTCAGATGCCCATTTTTTGATTGAGTCTTTGAATTTGGAGGGGCTGATGTTTTTAAATTCTTTTTATGTTCTAGATAGAAGACTTTTGACTGAAGGGCAGTCAGCTAAAATTTTTCCCACTTTTGGGTTTTCTTTTTACTCTTCTGGCAATTTCTTTAGATGTGCAGAAACTTTTCAGTAGGATGAGATCTCAGTTATTGATCCTTTGAAGTATTTCCCATGCAGTTTGTTTTTTGTTCAGGAACTCTATGCCTACCCCTGCGTCAAGATTTTTACCTACTTTCTCTTCCAATAGATACAGTGTTTCTGTTTTAATACTGAGATCTGTGATCCCTTTTGACTTTAGCTTGCTTTTTTTTACATTCTTTTGATTTTTACATATGTCTAGTCTTTTTTATTTGACTTTGGTGTTCTTTTGCTTTCTCTTTCAACTTCTCTTTCCCATCCTCTTCTATAGTTTCCCAAAGCTTGGGGATCATCCTTTGTCCTTCAGCCTTATTTCTACTATATTTTTCTTCATTTATCACTCTGCTTTGAACTCTATCCCTTTTAAAATGCCCTATCACACGGAACAAACTCTCTATCAAGGGGAAACCCATTGTATACAAATTTCTGGTTTATGTTGGATTTTGTTATATAGCTATAGATCTTGCTCCTATTGTTGAAGACACCAATGTAACAGTTACTACAGTTTATCCATTTCTAGACTATGATTGCTAGTATTGTTATTGTGAATTGCACTACTTTAGCCAGGGCACCACACCTGATGTTATCAGATGTTCACACTTGTAAGAAAATGCTTTAATTTTTTGGGTCATAATCATCACTATAGGCTAGTACGAAAGGACTGCATGCTGAGCAAAATGGATAGCTACTTCTCACCCCTAATATATTGGGAAGGTAGTATTATGAAAAACACCAATACCTGGAAGATAACTCTGAGGAAAAGATATTTCCTAAGGAAGCTTCCATACTTGTTATAAAGCTAACAAACAAGAAAATTACAAGCATCAGTGCATAAAACAAATCTCAAAATATAGAAAATGAGCAACACAGGAGCAAAATGCAACCTCAGTCCTTCAGCTCACCCAGGAAAAATCTATGGGAAAATGATATGCAGAACATGAGAAGCCACCCATCTGAATTTTTGAAAATGATAGCAGCACAAGTTTAAAAAAAAAGGATGAATGACCCTGTATGGAAAATCAGAACAGAGGCTCTGTGCTGCCCAGGCCGCAGCGGGGTGGCCCAATTTGCCACTGCAAAGAGTGGGCGGGCCCGGAGCACTGGGAGCCAGAGGTGCTCGGCGCAGCATGCAGGTGGAGGCTAGGCCGGGTCCGCACACCTAGAGGGCACCCGTGGCAGGCTGGACCCTGCCACCTTCCAACCCTCCATGGCTCACTGGTGGCTGCGGCCAGAAATTGACTTTTTGGCAGCTGCGGCATGGGGCGGACTCGGAAACCACGCTCCTTGGACAGGCTGTGCTAATGCGGGCTGTGGACTGGGGTCCCGCTCTGGTCCCGTCCCTGCAGCTGGTGCCCTCGTCGGCCTGCAGCCTGTGGTCATGGCGGCATGCACAGCACAGTGGAACGCAGAGCCTTGCTCCCTCCGCCAGGCCCAGAGTGCACAGGCACTGCAGCGGCTGTGGTCAGTGGCCCCTGCGAGAGAGCCGAGGAGACAGAGAAACGCTGGGGAGCAGTGGATTGCGGGCAAAGCATGAAATATTAGCACTCTGGGGCCCTCCTGCCTGCACGGATCTTGGGACAGGTGAGCCAATTACATTCCATGAGCGGATTTCTGAATCAGGGAGGAGCTCCACCCAGGGAGGAACATCTGAGCGGCCCTACTGCCTGCACGGACCCCAGGACGGGTGAGCTGTTTGGGCGCCCCGATTGGATTTCTGAGTCAGGGAGGAGCTCCGCCCAGGGAGGAACACCTGAGCGGCCCCCTGCTTGCACAGACCCTGGGGCTGGCGAGCTGTTTACATGCCCCAACTGGGTCTCTGGGTAGGGAGTAGCTCAGCCCACAAAGCAGCACATGCGCAGCCTTTTGAGCGGAACTCTCAGGAGAAAGCTTAAGGGACATTCTCCCAAAGAGAAGGAGCCATTGGAGCAGCCTTTGCAATGGACCTTTGCCTGGTGAACTGCCTGGGTAATTTATACCTCAATATTTTGAATCTGATACCCAAAAATGGGAAGACAGAAGAACAAAACGCAGTGTCAGAACTCAAGCCCACACAGAACAAGTCCTGGATGCGAGGATATAGGGCAACTAGGAAGCCACATACATGCAAGTTCTGAAAAAATTGCATCCGAAATAAAGAAACAACTCCATCAGGCCATAGAAGAGATTAAAGGAGAAACAAGCCACATACCTGCAATAATCTCTCAGACAAAAAATGAACTGAAAACTATAATGGAAGAAATGTTCCTCCGTACACATAGAGAAGAAATAGATAAAAGAATAGGAGAAAATAGGAAACAAATGGAAATGTTACAAGAGCAATATAGGAATGAATTACCATGAATGAAACAGGTCCAAAGAGATTGCCAGGAATTGAAAACTTCCATTGAAAGCTTGCAAAACCGCTTAAATAAAACCAAAGTTAGAATTTCAGATCTTGAAGACAGCATGGCTGCTAATGAACGTGAAAGGAAGGATCTCATAAAGTCATCAAGTATCCAAGAAAAATCAATCCAACAGCTGCAAGATGAGGCAGAAAGAAATAATATTCGAGTAATAGGAGTCAGTGAAACAGCAGGAGACAACACAAATGATATAAAAAGAATATTTGCTGGAATAATAGCAGAAAATATCCCAAACAAGGTAAAAGATACTGAAGTACAGTTAATCGAGGCATATAGAAACCCAATGAGCCATAACCCAAATAAAAACACACACAGAAATATAATAGTCAAGATCACAGTCATCCAGCAAAAAGCCACAATATTAAAAGCTGCTAGAGAAAAGAAACACATCACCTATAAGGGAAAGCCCATCAGAATCACGGCAGACTGCTCAATGGAAACCATGAAATTAAGAAGAGCTTTGAGCAAGATATTACAGATTCTGAGACAAAACAGCTTCCAGCCCAGTCTGATGTATCCTGCAAAACTATCCTTCAAATTCAATGGAGAAATAAAACATTTCCCCGACAAAGAACAACTGAAGAACTTCATGAGTACCAAACCAGCATTGCAAAAAAACACTAAAAATTATTCTAGATGGAGAAAAAAATGACCACAATCTCAAGAACAACAATAGAAAGAAAACCTCCAACAGAACAAGTAAGTAAATAGATAGCAAAAGTAGGAAAATAACAAGTAAATAACATGACTAGAATAAGCCAACATAAAACCATTATAACCATTAATGTAAATGGCCTCAATTCACCGGTCAAAAGGAAAAGATTGGCAGAGTGGATTAAGAAACACAATCCAACGATATGCTGTATACAGGAAACACATTTCACTCAAAATGAAATCCACAGGCTGAAAGTTAAAGGATGGGAAATAATTCTCCATGCAACAGGTACCCAGAAAAAAGCAGGGGTAGCTATTATGTTTGCAGACAATGAAAACTTCAAACCAAAAATAGTCAAAAGAGATAAAGAAGGCCATTACATACTAGCTAGGGGAAAGCTTCAAGAGGAGGAGGTAACAATCCTAAACATTTATGCAACAAACAATGGAGCACCTAACTTTACAAGTCAAGTCTTAACAGACGTGAAAAATCAAATAACTAATAACACTATTGTAATAGGAGACCTAAATACCCCTCTGACGCAGAGACAGGTCAACTGGACAGAAATTCAGCAAAGAAATAACAGACCTGAACCAAAAGTGTGAAAAAATGGACGTAGTAGATGTATACAGAATGTCCCACCCCAAAACATCAGAATATACATTTTTCTCAGCTGCACATGGGTCTTTCTCTAAAATTGACCACATTCTAGGCCATAGAGCATATCTACCTAAATGCGAAAGAATTGAAGTTATCCCATGCCTATTATCTGATCACAGTGTAATGAAACGAAGTTAATGACAAAGGGAACTCCGAAAACTGCATAAACACTTAGAAATTAGACAACAACCTACTGAACAACCAATGGGTCACACAAGAAGTTAAAGAAGAAATTTAAAAATACCTACAAATAAATGAAAATGCAAGTACAACCTACCGAAATCTGTGCGATGCAATGAAAGCAGTCCTCAGAGGGAAATTTATAGCAATGAACTCATATATAAAGAAAACAGAAGAAGAGAAAATAAATAGCCTAATGCTACACCTCAAACTCTTAGAAAAAGAGCAACAAACCAAACCAAAAGCCCAAAGAAGGGAGGAGATTATAAAACTCAGTGCAGAAATTAATGCAATTGAGATGAAGATAACTCTACAAAAAATAAGTGAATCAAAGAGTTGGTTCTTCGAAAGAATAAATAAAATTGATAAGTCCCTAGCCAACCTTATCAAAAAAAGAAGGGAAAGAACTCAAATTCATGCAATAAGGAATGAAGAGAATGAAATCACCACAGATCCCACAGAAAACCAACAGATCATTAATACCTACTTTGAAAATCTTTACTCCCATAGGATAGAAAATTTAGAAGAAATGGACAAATTCCTAGAAAGGTACAAATTATCAAAATTGAATCAGGAAGACTCAAAAATCCTCAACAACCCAATATCAATTAACGAGATTGAAGGTGTCATTAAACACTAACCAGCAAAGTCCAGGCCCTGATGGATTCACAGCAGAATTCCAAAAAACATTCCGAGAAGATTTAATGCCAACACTCCTCAAACTCTTCGATGAAATCCAAAAGGAAGCAACTCTCCCTAACACATTTCTGGAGGCAAGTATTATACTGATACCAAAACCAGAGAAGGACCCAACCAAGAAAAAGATCTATAGGCCAATCTCTCTAATGAACATAGATGCAGAGATACTCAACAAAATACTACCAAATAGAATACAGCGAATCATAAAGAAAGTTATACACCATGACCAGGTAGGATTTATTCCAGGAATGCAGGGATCTTTCAATATTCACAAATCAATTAATGAAATACATCGTATCAATACAGCCAATGACAAAAACCACATGATCATCTCAATAGATTCAGAAAAGGCTTTTGATAAAGTCCAACATGCATTCATGTTAAAAACCTTAGAAAAAACAGGAATAGATGGCCTCTACCTCAATCTGATCGAAGCCATCTATGACAAACCAACAGCCAACATCATACTAAATGGACAAAAACTGAAAATTTTCACTTTAAAGTCAGGAACAAGACAAAGATGTCCACTGTCACCACTCCTATTCAACATAGTTCTGGAAGCATTAGCCAGAGCAATTAGACAAGAGAGAGAAATAAAAGGAATAAGGATAGGAAAGGAAGAAGTTAAACTATCACTATTTGCAGATGACATGATATTATACATGGAGGACCCCAAAAACTCCACAAGAAAACTCCTGGAATTAATTGACAAATTCAGCAGAGTAGCTGGATACAAAGTCAGCACCCCAAAATCAGTAGCATTCCTATACACCTACAACAAACAGACTGAGAGAGAAATTGAGGAAACCATACCTTTTATAATAGCATCCAAGAAATTGAAATAATTAGGAATCTCTCTAACAAAGAATGTGAAAGATTTATTCAGTGAAAACTGCAGTACTCTGAAATAAGGGAATGAAGAGAATTTCAATAAATGGAAAAACATACCCTGCTCATGGTTAGGAAGAACCAACATTGTGAAAATGGCCATACTACCAAAACTATTGTACAGATTCAATGCAATTCCAATTAAACTACCATTAGCATACCTCACTGATCTAGAGAAAATATGCCTTAAATTCATCTGGAACCAGAAGAGACCCAGAATAGCAAAAGCAATCCTGGGCAACAAGGACAAGTCAGGTGGAATCACAATCCCTAACCTGAAATTATACTAGAGAGCTACTGTAATAAAATCAACCTGGTACTCCCTAAAAAACAGACCTGAGGATCAATGGAACAGACTGGAAGATGCAACCATGACGACGAACACACTCAGCTACCTAATATTTGACAAAGGGGCCAAGGAAACTCACTGGAAAAAGGATGACCTTTTTAATAAATGGTGCTTGAAAAACTGGCTTGGCTCTTGCCAAAAACTGAAAAATAGACTCAAGTCTATCACCATGCACCAAACTCAGGTCAGAATGGATCACAGATCTCAACATTAAAACAGAAACTCTAAATCTATTGCAAGAGAAAGTAGGTAAAAATCTTGAAGAAATAGGAGTAGGCAGAGAGTTCATGAACAAAAATGAAACTGCAAGGGAAACACTTCAAAGAATCAATACCTGGGACCTCATCCTACTGAAAAGTTTTTGTACCTCTGAAGAAATCACCAGCAAAGTAAAAAGAAAACCCACAAATTGGGAAAACATCCTAGCTGGCTGTCCCTCAGCAACGGTCTTCTATCTAGAACATGCAAAGAATTAAAAATCATGTACCTGTCCAAATTGAAAGACCCAATCCAGAAATGGGCATCTGAGATGAATACACACTTGTCAGTTAAAGAAACACAAATGGCAAATAAATATATGAGAAAATGTTGCACATCTGTAGTCATTTGAGAAATGCAAACAAAAACAACATTGAGGTTTCATCTCACCCCGGTAAGACTGACCAATATGAAAAAATCATCCAATAACAAATGCTGGCGAAGATGTGGAGAAATAGGGACTCTATTACACTGCTGGTGGGAATGCAGACTGGTACAACCACTGTGCAGAGCAGTTTGGAGATTTCTCAGCAAACTAGGTCTAGAGGTTCCATTCAAACCAGCTATTCCCCTTCTGGGTATTTTCCCAGAAGATCTGAAAGCATCATATCACTCTCACATATGTGCACCCATGTTTATAGCAGCACAATTTGTAATAGCTAAATTGTAGAAGCAACCTAAATGTCCATCCACAGAAGACTGGATTAAAAAACTGGCATTTTTTTATAATGGAATATTATTCAGCTATAAAGAGGGACAGATTTGGGGCCTTCGTAGGCAAATGGTCAGAATTGGACACCATACTCATAAGTGAAATAAATCAGAGGTACATGTGCAGGCAACGTATTGTGTCACTGGTGTAAGAACCTGAGGGTGGGAATATTAACTAAGAGACATGAAGGAAATCTGTCCAAAAGTAAAGAACAGATGGGACAAGGGAAAGGAGAAAAAAAGAGGCAAAAATGTATGTATGTATGTATGTATATACATATGGGCAGGAGGGCTAACATGGTTCTACTATTGTCTTATGTCAGTTAATGGCAAGGAATATTTGATGACTGGTTGTTCGATCAATCTTGTATGTCTATATGTGTTCTCCTGAGCATACATTTTGAAGATATCAATATGCAATGCAACAACTATTGTTGATTTTCTGTTGCTATGTCTCTAATTCAATTCTGATTATACTGTTATTGTGCTACTTTGTGTCTCTTTGTTAATGCTTTCTGTTTTTTTTTTCTGTTGTTTATGATGTCGTTCTTTTTGCTTTCACACTTTGAAAAGAAAAGTTATATTAAAAGAGAGGAAGGAAAAGAAGAAAAGGAAAAAGAAACGAAAAAGGAAGGGATAATTATGTATGTATGTAAGTAAGTATGTGTGTATATGCTGCATATCTAACATAGTTGTACTACTGACTTAGGTCACTTTATTGTAAGGAATAGTTGATGATTAATTATTTGATCAATTTTGCATGTCTATATCTGTTTTCCTGAATATACACTTAGAAGTTATCAATATGTAATGCAACAACCATTCTTGATTCCCTGTCACCTTATCTGTAACTCGGTTTTGATTGTACTATTCTTTTGCTACTTTGTGTCTGTTTGTTAATATGTTTTTGTTCTTATAGTTTTAAAATAAAATAAAAAAAAAGAAAATCAGAACAGAAATAATCTCTTAGGTAATAAAAGAGAAGACAACCATAATGGAGGACTTGGTTAATTCTTCGGAACCACTACAAAATGGCTCTGCACAGAATTTAATATTAACCAATTGGCTTTGCACATTTGCTTGTGGGTTTTCTGAAGCATAGGCACCTTATGTGCAGATGGGCAGTTGATTCATAGTAAATGAATCTCTATGAATCACTGGTCACTGCTGAGGCCTGTATTGGCCTGTGATGCTGTGATGACTCAAGGGCAAGCAGACCACAGCAGAGGACATCTGGCTCCAACCCATTAACTTCAAGGAGACTGTGGCTGCAGGCATCTCACCCCTGATGTGAAGGCCTTCCTGGAGATAACATAGTTCTAAATTAACATACTATTACTTGGAGGCGTCCTTGAAGGTATTCCCAAGTCCTGCCCAGGTTCCTGCATTTTTTTCTTTATTGCCCCTCCCTTGTTTGTAAACCTAATAAATTCAGGCTACCCAGAAAAATCTTTAGCTAATTCAGAGAATAACATATCTGGAAGAGAATTAATCCCTCCTGGGGCCCATTTTCATTGTCTCATTTATTTAAGCCTTCATCTGTCCACTCGCTTGGGAGACTGCTGGCCTGATCAGCCTTCAATAACTTAGGGTTATTTAACCTAGTTTTCGATAGATAATGTAGAGTAGACATAAATATTTAAAAAGCAGTGCTTAGGAAAATAATAGAAACAAAGATCACACAACAAAGAAAAATAATGGAATCCATGTAACAGACCCAAACAGATATTCAGGAAATTTAAAATTCCATCAAAATGTTGAAAAACTGAATGAATGAAAGTGAAGACAGACTAGTAGACCTAAAACAGGAATGTGGTTAGAAATCACAAAAAGAAACATGTCATAAAAGTACCAGAGGATCATTAAAAATTAACCCAAAGGCTATGAAATGATACATATAAGAACAACATAAGATTGATTGAAGTCAGTGAAATAGCAGCAGCCTGTGAAAATGACATAAAAATCCTATCCACAGAAGTAATAACAGAAAATTTTGCAAGCAAGGAAAAAGAACTTTACATACAGTAACTGAGATATATAGACATATAGAACTCAAATTAGTCATGCCCAAAGTAAACCTACATCAATGTATATAATGAACAAGGCTCCAGAAATTCTGCACAAGAACAGAATTTTGAAAGCTGTTAGAGATAAGAAACAAATCTGATAGGTTTATTCCAGCATGGAGGGAGAAGTAAAATAAATATATAAAATGTGATTTTATTAGGGGCAGGCTTGGAGAAGTTCCGCAGTGGGGAAAGAAAGAAAAGGCGCGGAACTTCTGAGGTTTTTTGTCAGAGTTAAGTAACCTCAGGCGAGAGGCGGGGATTAGGAGGCAAACCACCAGGATTGGGCGGGAGCGTGGGAAAGGGAAACAGGAAATTACAAAAAGGTAAGTTGGGAGTTGTAGTTTGACTCAGGGGAAGAAAGGTGGCTCTTAGCATATGACGTTTAAAGGCCCGCGCCACACCAACCTGACCTCGCACTGGCGGGTCCCTACAGCAACCAGGCGGGAGCCGCAGCGAGGCAGAAAAACCAAACAAAATTATGTATAAAGGAAATTCATCACAATCACAATTGACTTCTAAACACAAACCCTGAAGTCAAAGAGATCTTCAATGAATCAAAGTACTTTAAGTTATGAAAGAAAACAACCTACAACCCATATTGATGTACCCTGCAAAACTATATTTCTAAATCATAGGAGAAATAAGGTACTTTCATGACAAAGACCAAGTGAAGAAATTCCTTGCCACTAAATCATCTCTCCAAAATGTTCTGAAGTATATTTTAGAAAGATAACAAAGACGACAATTCCAAGAACACCAATAGGGGACATACTTAATTTAAAAAGAATTGCATAGACTGAAAGTGAAAGGATGGAAAAAAATACTACATGTTACAGAAATCTGGGAAAAATTAGGAGCAGCTTTTCTATTTACAGACAAGTAGAACTTCAAGCCACAATTGATCAAGAGACAAAGAAGTTCACTACATACTTGTTCAGTGAAAACTTCAAGAACAAGAGATAAAGCAAAAATCCTGACCTGATTGCAGCCATTTTGATCAATAAAGCTTCAGCCATTCTGATGTTTGCCACTGAACTCAGCAAAAACATATGATATTTTGTCAAATGAAAACTTCAGTAAATGTGCTAAAACCAATTTTGCTACATACAGCTGTGCTCAATGCAAGGTTCCATGGCCTTCAGCCATGCTTATCTTAGTGTTTTTGTAACTTCTGCTTGCCATACTATAAAAAGAGAAACTTTTTGTAATCACTGCCTCAGACTTTGGAAAATACTCTGAGACCGGTCCATGAACAATAGAACTCCCAAACATCCAACTGGAATTTGAAGCAGCGCTTTTTAATAGTTGAGCCCAACGACCTTAACTCACGCCTCTGTTTCAAAGCTGAGAAGTGAGAGCCCCAAGCCCATTGTATGCAGGGCTTATAAGACAAAAACCACATTGAATACACGGGTGTAGCGGGTACGTTATGCTTGGGTAACTGTCCTGTTTCTGGCAGGGACAGGCAATGCTCTTTGAGTTCTTTCAGAGAAAGAACAAGGAACTTTTAGACAGTAATTTTATTACTCTACATGGACTTTAGCTGTGTGAGGTGAATCAGGGGTCAAGCATGGGGTCAGTCTAGCAAGCAGCTGGGTACTTGGGCCATTACATACGCCTCTGGGGTCTGCCAGTGTTCAACAAAATTTCCTTTCTTCTCCTGAGATCTGGGCTACTGTTGACTCAGTTTTCCTGCAACAATGACTATCATAAATATATATATACAAAATACCAGCACACACACCTTTATAAAACAAATACTAATGGACATGAAAGTCCAATAAGCATTAACACAATTGTATTGAGAGATCACAATATGCCACTGTCACAAATAGGTAGATTAACTAGAAAAAAATTTTGGAATTGAGCCACACATGTAAATAAGTATGCTTAAGAGATAACTAGAAAGTCTTCCACCCCACAAGAGGGTACACATTTTTCTTAGCTGTGTATGAGATGTTCTCACATATAGACCACATACTAGCTCATAGCACATGCTTAAGTAAGTGCAAAGGAATTCAATGTATTCTACACATATTGTCAGGTCATGGTGCCCTGAAATTGAAAATCAATGGGAAAAGAAACCACAAAACTTTATAAACAAATGGAAATTAAATAATACACTCCTGAACAAGCAAAGAATCACAGATGAAGTTAAAGAAGAAATCAGAAAGTATCTAAAATTAAATTATAACTTACTGGATCTTAAGGGACACAATGAAAACAGCCCTATGTGGGAAATTTGCAACAGTGAATTCTCACATCAGAAAAACAGAGGAAGGTCAAGTAAACATTTTAATGTTAAACTTCAAACTTCTAGATAAAGAACAAATCAACAGCAAAGATTATAGCAGAAATTAAAACAATTAATAGGAAAGCATTATAAAGAAGCAGTGAATCAAAGAATTCCTTCTTTGAAAGACTAAATAAAATTGATAAACATATAGCCAACCTTATCTTTAAAAAAGGAAAGAGATACAAATACATGCAGTTAGGAATGAATCACAAGGGATCATGCAGAATTCCAGACAATCATCAACACTTGTTTTGAAAACCTGTATTATAAAATGAAGAAAACAGGATAATTGGACAGATTTCTAGATATATATGAATTACCAAAACCGGGTCAAGAATGTATTAAATTTCTAAATAAGAGAATACAAGACAATGAAATTAAAGATGTAATAAAAAACTTCTCCACAAAGAAAATCTCAGGCTCTGATGGAATCAATGGTGAGTGCTACAAGAAATTTAGAGATCTAATGCCATTACTCCTTAAAACCTTTACTGAAATTGAAAGGGAACCAATACTCCCAGTCATTCCTGGAACTGATATTATCTTGCTATCAAAACCAGAGGACACAACCCCCCCCAAAATCACAGGCCAATGTCCTGAATGACCATAGACACAAAATTCCTCAGTAAGATATTAGCAAAGAGAATGGAACAAATCATGAAGAAGATGATATATCATGATGAAGTGGAATTTACCCCAGGGAATGCACAAATTTTTCAATATATGCAAATCTATTAATGTAATACACCATAACAACAGAGCCAAGGAAAAAAATCACATGAACATCATAACAGATGCAGAAAACTCATTTGACAAAGTCGAAGACCCATTCATGAGAAAAACACCTAGAAAATTGGAATAGGTGATCTTTACCTCAATCTGATAAAAATTATCTATGAAAACCAATAGCCAACATCTGACTAAACAGTCAAAAAATTGAACATTTTCTGTGTAAAATCAGGAATAAGACAAGGATATCCGCTATCACCACTCCTATTCAATATAGTTCTGGAAATATTAGCTAGAGAACATAAAATAAAGCAAGAAATAAAGTGAATAAAGTTAGGACAAATAGAATTGAAACTATCATTATTTGCAGGTGACATGATACTCTACATGTAAGACCTCAGAAATTCCACCACAGGACTTCTAGATCTCATAATGCATTTGTGTAGCTGGATACAAACCCAACACTCAAAGTTCAGTACCATTTTTGTACATAAATAACAAACTTGCTCAGAGAGAAATTAGGAAAATGACACCTTTCACAATAGCAACAAAACATGAATTATTTAAGAATCAATCTAATGAAGGAAGTAAAAGAACTTTATATTGAAAAGTACAGAATCATGAGAAGGGAGATTAAAAAGGATTTCAGAAAGTGGAAAGATATCTCTTGCTCTTTTGTAGGAAGACCCAACATAGTAATAACTACCATACTCCCCACACCATTACACCAATTTTATGCCATTCCGATCAAAATACCAAAAACATGTCTCACAGAACTAGAGAAAGCTTTCCTAAAACTCATTTGGAACCAGAAGAGACCAGAATACAAAAAAAATCTGGGAAACAAAGGCAAGGCAGGGAACATCACAATTCCTGACTTGAAATTATACTACAGAGCAATTGTGATAAAAACCGCGTGATACTGACCAAAAACTAAACAAACAAGCAAAGAACACCCCCCAGGACAGAGTGGAGAATCACATGAAACAGACTGCGAGATACAGAAACAACTACAAATGATCAGGGGACCTAACTAGATGAAAGATAATCTCTTTAACAAATAGTGCTGGAAAAATGGATTTCCATGTGCCAAAGACTAAAATTAGACACGTCTCTCACTATGTATTGAACTAAAATCAAAATGGATCAAAATCTAAAGATTAAAATAGTAAGACCAAGTCTGCTGGAAGAGAGAATAGGTAGAAGTCTTGAAGACAAAAGAGTAGGCACTGACATTATGACCAAAACTCCCATTGCAGAGGAAATATTACAAAGAATCAACAACTGGGATTTCATTTTATGAAAATGCTTTTGCACATCAACAGAGTAAAGAAACAACCTACAGACTGGGATAAAATTTGCCAGCTCTTTCTCAGACAAAAGAATGATATCTTAAATACATAAAGAATAGAAAATAATCAAACCTCAGATTTAATGACCCAATTTAAAAATGGGTATCTGAAATGAATACACATTTCCTAGATGAAGAAATAGAAACAAAAAATAAGTATATGAAAATATTCAACATTACTACTTATTTGAGAGTTTCAAAACAACATTCAGATTCCATGTCACTTCAGAAATAATGGCTATTACTAAAAAATCAGCCAATAAAAATGCTGGGGGGCTGGAAGGAAAAAGAAACCCTTTTCTACTTTTGCTGCAAGTATAGACTAGTGTAACCACTGTGGAAATCACTATGGAGATTCCTCAAAAACCAAGGAGTATAGGTTTTGTTTGACCTACACATCCCCTTTCTTTGTATATTTCAAAAGAATTAAAAGCATCATACTACAGTGATATTTGCACACCTGTGTTCATAGAAGCATAGTTCATGATAGCTAAATCTTAGAAATATCCCATATGCCCATCAAATTATGAATGAACAAAGAAGCTGTAGCATTTTTGTACAATGAAGTACTACCCAGCCAGTAAAAAGGTTAAACTTGTGACATTTATAGGTAAATTCATGCACACAGAGAACATACTATTAAGTGAAATAATTCGGGCAAAAGTGTAAATATTACATCATTTATCTGGTGTGAGAAACTGAACTTATAAATAAGAACAAAAATTTACAGTAGATATTGTGGAATAAGAAGATTATATTCAAATTGTAAGGATCACAGGGGAAGGGGAAAGGAAGGAAAGAAAAAAGAAAAATAACAAGAGAAGAATGATAAAATTAAAATAAAGCTTTTGTAATTAAGTAAGGGAAGACAGAAGGGAGGAGAGGGGCAGGGGGAAAATCAAGATATATTATGTAAAAGTTCAAACACCATATGATGAATGTGATCATTATGTATACCTAAACTACTGCAATAAAATTAATTAATGATAAAGAAATCAACAAACCCAACAAATTGCATACCAGAAACTCTGAAACCACGACCCCAATTAAACCTTTTTCATTTATAAGTTGATTGCCTCAATTATTTGTTATAGTCATGGAGTTAACACATTGCTCAACAATCACATCTGTTTAGTTTAGAAACATTTCCATCAGTCTAAAAGAAAATCCCCTACACATGAAGCAGACCTTAAATTCTGTACTATATTCTGTCTCTATGCATGTATCTATTATGTAAATTTTATATATGTGGAGTCATATAATATATAAATATAATGTCTGGCTTCTTCCACTCAATATAGTATTTTGTACTTTCACTAGTTAATTGCTTTTTGTGGCTAGATACTTTTCCATTTTATGTATAATATAACTTGTCACTCATTCATCTATTCATGGACTATGATTTTTTTTCTCTATTCTGAATAGTTCTGTGAATTTACATGTACAAATATCCACCTTATACATTAAGGATACTCCAACTTATAAAATGTATGAATTAAATATATCCTGATTCATTCTTTGCATTGCCTTTTCTTGAACCTGATGATGTCCTTTTAAAAACAATTTCATATATTTTGAGTTCTAATTGATATGAAAAGTATTGTGCACACTTTCCATGTTCAATTTTATGAGTATCAGTATACATAATCATCTATATCATCATTGTTATCAAGAAAATAAATGACTTCAACATATTTCAGCAATTCTTTGTGGTTATACTTTAATTCGTTTTGTGTGTATCAAGATGTCAGCCCCGTGGCTGCTCTGCAGTGGGCCCTGTGGCTGCTCCGCTGTGGGCCCCATGGCTACTCCGCTGAGGGCCCCACTGAGGGCACCTCATGGACTGGACCTGCCCCCACCCATAGCTCGGCGATGGGCTGGAGCTGGGCGGTCCGCTGTGAGCATGTGTGCTTCTCCACCTCCGACCATGGCAGTTTGTATACACCCATGTGCGTTACAGTATAGTCTGAGGCAGCTATATCTCTTCCCAAGGCGAGAGTCCAGGGGTATAGATAAACCCAGGAGTACAGTTATTATCACAGGGAAGATGACTCATTGAGTGGTAGGGCAACGGAGATGAGGGAGGAGAAAAGTTGAATGATCAAATGGGCCATCATCTGTGTAACTGAGTAACAAAGGTGAAGGTAACATTATGTAGGACAGCATCCAGAGCTAATTCCCTTCTATGTTCTCTATAATTCTGTATTTCCTCAATCGTTTTTGTATTAACAGAAGTGAAGATAACTTTATATTTTACAGAATCCAGTGCAAATTCCCTACTATCTTCTCTATAATTTGGTATTTCCCTTAATGTTTTTGTGTTAACTAATGTGAAAATAACATGTAATACAACATCCAGTGCTAATTCCCTACTATATTCTGTATAATTTTGTATTTTTGGTATTGTTTATGGCTTATTCTAGTTCATATGTCTCCATTCTTTTGTCTTTAAAATAAAATTTAAAAAAGGGAATAATGAAAAGACAAAAAAAAAGAATAGTTGAGATATAGTCTCATCAATTTTGAAGTGCACAATGCTGTGGTGTTAACTATAGACACAATGCTAGTCTGTGGGTCTCCAGCATAACTACATCTTTGAAATCAATGAATAGTTCCCCATTTTCTTGCTTCTCATTTTGTGGCAACCACTTCTAAATTATCTGATTCAATGTATTTCCTACTTTAGATGCTTCTTAAAACATAAACTATGCAGGATATTTTTTCTTCTATGACTGTATTATTTCATTTAACATAGTGTCCTCCAACTGGAGACATAAGGTTAGAAAGGGCAGAAATTCATTCTTATTAAAGGCTGAATAATGAGTTACTGTGTGTGTGTGACTTGTGATATCCATTTATCTGTTAATGAGCATTTGGTTTTTTCCATATATAGGCTTTGTCACTAATCCCTCAATGAACATGAAAAACATGTCTTTAGTATCCTGAATACAATTACTCTGGATGTATATATATTCAGTGGTATTGCTGCATTGAGAAATTTCCTTCCTTTTTTCAATAGTCGTTGTACCATTTCAAATCCCCGGGATAAAAACACATTTTTTTTCTGTAGTACTAAGATTGAATTTAGAGCCCTTACACTAAACTATTTCCTCATCCCTTTTGATGTTTTATTTTGTGATAATGTCTTGCTGTTCGCTAAATTGTGAATTCTGGGCTCAAAATTTCTATCCTTCTACCTCAGCCTTCCAGAATACTGTAATTACAGGAGTGCATCAGCATTCTTAGATTCCAGTACTAAATTATTCACATCCTTGGCAATGCTTGTATTTGGATTTTGAATTATAAACATTCTAAGAGTTGTGACATGACATTTCATGGAGGCTTTGACGTGAATTGCTCTGGTGTTTAATAATTATGTATAATTTTCTCTTTTCTGTTGGCCTTTTATATCTTATTTTGATAAATATCTGTAAAGGCCCTGTGCCAATTTTTAAATTTAATTTTATTACATGATTATTTGATATTAAGTCATATAAATGTCTTACTTATTCTGAGTATTAATTCATTTCTGGATACATCATCAGAAAATATTTTTAGTCATTCTCTTGGTTGTTTTCTCAATTTTAATTATTTCCTTTCTTATGTAGAATATTTTTAATTTGATGCAGACTAACTTTCCCATTAGTTTTGCTTCCATTTGTTTTAATTTCTATTTTCTTATGTTTACTGTTAAGAGTACTGTTGATTAAAGGATAATATTGAGTAAATAAAAATTGATTAATGGGTATGATATTAACCCTAAGTCAATAATAATTT
Source organism: Dinomys branickii (assembly GCA_004027595.1). Taxonomy (NCBI): domain Eukaryota; kingdom Metazoa; phylum Chordata; class Mammalia; order Rodentia; family Dinomyidae; genus Dinomys; species Dinomys branickii. The sequence goes on from PVLD010020299.1 coordinate 31,697, forward strand.
TAGCAGGAAACATAGGAAGGGTCAAATATCATTTACTATGTTAATATTCAAGTTTTTCAGCACTACTTATCACAGAAATTATTTTATCTAACTCTATATCCTTGGTTTTGTTGTTGAAAATCAGTTCAACTTATATACATGCCTTTATTTGAGGAATATTACACAATTTCATTAATCTATATGTCTGATTTTCTGCCAGTATCATACTTGTTTGAGTATAGTAACTATGTAATGGTACTTAAGTAAGGAATGTGGTACCTCCATATATGTTTTTTTTCAAAATTCTTATGTTAGTTATGTAAGAACTTTGGGGTCTATGTGAATTTCATGATTTTATATCTATTTCTTAAAGAAAATGCCATTGTGATTTTGGTAGGGATTTCTTTGATCAATTTATGAAGTATGAACATGTTACATGTTACAGTGTTTCCAATCTATGCTTGTAAATGACTTTCAATTTATTTGTGTCATATATTTTTTGGAAAAGTATAAAAAGATTAATATTGTTAAGTAAGTGTTTAATGGAATGTAGTCATGAAGTTATGTGGTCCTAAGCTTTTGTTTCTCTAGCAATTTTCTTTACTATACGCAGTGTATCTTTTTTTCTCACTGCTCTGTTTAGGATTTCTATTTATCTTTATCCAATATTGTATTAATTTCTTCTAGATCATCTTCTATGTTCAAAAATAAATGCCCATAATAATCATTTATGATTTTCTGGTGTTGAATCAGTTACCATGTCTTTTGTTTTGGGTTATATTTACTTAAGCCTTCTCTGGTGGTTTTTCTAGTCCACAAAAGAAACTGTTGAGTTTGATAACCTTTTCAAAACCAAAATTCTTAGTTTATCTGAAGTTTAAATTGTTTTTATTTTTTCTCATTTAAATGATCATTTAATTTTGTTTGTGTCATGCTTATTATTTAGTTTGTTTCTCTCTTTTCTCATGGTACAAATTTAAATTACTTATTTGAGATCTTTTTGTCTATTGCTATGAGCTCTTAGTTTTACTTTTGCCACATCCATATGTTGTCTGTTTTGTTTTAATATACTTTTATCAGAATATTTTTCTAATTTTTGTATCTTATGAACATAATACTTGTTTAAGAGTATGTGGCTTAATTTCCAAATAATTATGATTTTCTCTTTTATTATTTTTTGGTTTCTAGCTTCATTCCACTAAGATCAGAAAATAACATTGAAACTGTTTTAATCTTCAATGTTTAAACTTGTGACATAGCTTGTGAAATGTATCTGGCAACATTCAATGGAGACTTGTGAATAATATTTAGCATGGAATTTTAAAACCTTTGTTGTGTTTATTCAGCTAATATTCTGGTTAAGATCTTTTGTTTCTTTATTAATTTTATATGAACAAATATACTAGTAGAAAATGTGGGTTATCTGAACATACAAATACGAACCAAGGTATAGCTCAGCAGCAAAAGCCCCTGCCTGGTACGGGTAAAGTACTGAGTTCAATTCCTGGTACCAAAAAAACAATTAATCAAACAAACAAACAAAAATAAACATCCTAATATTATTTTATTATTGTTAGGAATACAGCCAATACAGGCTAGGCTCAAAAAGGGAATGGGGACTTTGTTGGAAAGTTGAATAGGGATCATGTTTCTTTATTTTTGACAGTGAATATGTCTGTATTGGGGCTGGGGATATAGCTCAGTGGAATAAGCGCTTGCCTAGCAAGTGCAGGGTCCTGAGTTCGATCCCCAGTACCGCAAAAAAAAAAAAAAAAAAGAATATGTCTGTATTTTCTCCATGTGCTATGATTCTGTTTGAGGCAAAATTTAGAGGTACAGACCTAATCAATCTAGCAGAAGAAATTTCAAGGTAGTCCAAAATTTGGTCTATCTTGGCTAAGTCCATTCAGATTTGCAGTGAAAATTAGGAGCAATAAAGTAGAGCTAACTGATGTGAAGTTTAGCCAGAATGAAACAAAGTTGGTGCAAAGAAGAGCGTGATCCCTGAAAATAGTATTCAGTGGAGCCATGTATTTCATTTGGATCATGAAATAAGGAAAGAAGGCTTGAAAACTCAGAATTTCCAGAACCCACACTTCTCAAACCCAAGAGTTCAAAAACTGCAAAACTTTCTTTTGAGAGGTGAATTTTTGAGTCACATGCTTGAGAAGTGTTGCACAGGTGGTTAGAACCCTGTGATTTGTTTTATTGTACTCAAACATGAAAGCAGTCAGTAATAACTGGAATCCACAAAGTCCCAACTACAGCTTGTGCTGGCCACAGTCCTCAGTGTCATGTATTTGATGTGTGTGTGTGTGTGTGTGTGTGTGTGTGTGTGTGTGTGTGTGCATGTGTGCATGTGTGCGTGTGCGTGTGTGTGTGTTTAGCATGCAAAATGCAGGAGTTGTATGTTTCCACCAAGATTTCAGAAGAAGGTTGTGGAAATCAGGCACTTTGTTAGAGGACAGTATGTGAAACTGTGAGGTTAAAGCCAAAGTTTCACTGGATAGCCCAGGAATATTGACATACCAGGAATGTGAATTTTCAGTTAAGGAAA
>PVLD010020300.1:0-34231 GCA_004027595.1 Dinomys branickii
CAACAACAACAACAGAAGAAAAAACACCGCTTGTTGCTGCTTTACATATTGTTATCTTCGAAGTGTGTGTTCAGGCTAACACATACAGATATACACTATTAATCTAATTTCCTGTCTTCGATTATTGCTTAGCATTAAGTGATATAATACAATAGTAGAACCATGTTAGCCCTCCTGCACATATGTATATTCGTGAATAGAGGAATGTAGATTAAAGGTTAACTATTTAGTCATCTGAAATAAAGTCCCTAAGGAATGATTGTGGCAATGTGAAAATGAACATCCCTTACTTCTGTGCACTTTTGATAATCTATTTTGGCCAGTTTTGGAGAGACTCCCATGCAGAGTATTGTGCTCTCTGCCCGAGACCTGAGTGGTGTTGAATAATAGGAATTCTTTTTGCTGATTCTGACTGTCCCTCTATAAATAGAGCGTGTTACAGTATGTTTCCAAATTGCTAGAGATGGAGGAGGAAAGCATATATGATGAGGAAGAATGACAAGACTCCCACTGCAGGCTTTAGAGCAGGGAGCTTTTCTACTGTGGCATGCAGCAAAGCATCTGCTAACACCGTAGTTTAAAACACACACACACACACACACACACACACACACACACAAAACAAAACAACAACAAAAAACAACCAAGCTACTGCAACATAAAACCTTAAAAAAAAAAAAACCAGGAACAGAGCTTCTCTGGAGTTCTTACTATTATGGAATAGGTACTTTATGTGCATTATCATGACCCTCACAACAATTCTACTCCATCTCATTTTATAGATGAAAAATCTGCAGCTAGGTGTTGCAGAGCCTATACCCTTTCCTATCGTGATACCCTAGCAAATTGCTCTCTTCATTGCAGGGCTGGGACATCTGATCCAAGCAAGCACAGCACTATCATGGGGCAAAGGAAATATTCTCTTACCTTCAGTGCCCATTCACAATCCACCAGGGCCTTCTGGTACTCCCCAAGTTTTATATAAGCCTGTAATGACACACAGAGTGGACACTCAGACATCATTCTGCATGGAGCAGCCTTTAATCACTACAGAGAACAGCCAAACAGCAGAATGGTGAAGAGGAGTAAGTGGCTCCTGCCTGGATCAGGCAGGGTGCCAGCCACAAACAGATGTCACACTCACACATGCAAGCTGAAGAGAGTTTCACAAAGGAGCTACTTACAAGACGAGGAGGACGAGGCTTTGGGGGACAGATGAAGGATGTCAGAATCCCAGGGCTAACATCACCATGGCTAGAACCGAAGGGGTAGAAGGAGGAGCAATGAAGAAAACAGGAGATGGTAGCTATGTGAAAGAGCTGTCTCATGTGACCTAAGTCCTTTACTAGAACCAAAAGCCCAGAAGAATAAACACCCTAGTCTTGCTGTGCATTTTTCTTCTGATCTCATTGGCGAAACCCAAATGGAGGCTAGAGCACCAGCCCACACAGGTGAAACTCAGGCCACAGAGCACAGCAAAAAGACCGGGAGGCAAACACAGAAAGCACCCACACATTAATCACACCTACAAAAGAAGAGCTAATTTCTTGAGCCTAACCTGCTCTGAATGTTCCAGAAGGACACTAGATGATAAAGGGAGTCAAAAAAGTAGACGATAACAAGTCTTGGAAAGGATAAGGATCTGCTGGGTGGGATGTAAAAGGAACACAGCCCGGCAGTACCTCAAAAGTTAAAATATACAATTGCCATATGACCCAGCAGTTCTGCTCCTAGATATATACAAAGACGATGGTAACCACATATCCATACAAAAACTTGTACCGGAATCCTCAGAGCAGAATTATTTGTAATACTCAAAAAATAGAAACTATCCCAATGTCCATATACTGGTCAGTAACTAAAATATAGTGCACCCATACAATGAAGAAATGTTCAGCAATAGAGAGAAATAAAAAATTTATATATACTGCAACATGGGTGAGCCTTGAAAACATGCTAAATAAAAGAAATCAGAAACAAAAGGATAAATATTATATGATTCAATTTATATGAAATGCCCAGAACAGGCAAATATATAGGAACAGAAAGTAGATTAGTGGTTGTCTAGGGTTGGGAGTCAGCATGGGGAAATGGGAAGTCAGGAAGGTGACAGTGAAAGAGTAGCATTATGGTTTACATCTAGAGGTCTCCCAAGAGCCTCCTGAACTCCGAGGCAGGGTTTTGGGGAGGTAACTGCATGATGGATGCTTACACATGACTTGCTTCTCTAAGGTGGGCCTGATTAGAAGAGGGGGTCACAGTGCATGTGACCTGGAAGGGTGTATCTCTCTTCCTGGCTCTTTCCTTGATGCCCACTGTCCTTTCTCTGCCATGCTGTCCTGCCTTGGAGCCAGCTGACAGTGTAAGGATCGAGGTAACTGGATTGTTGAGCCAAAATAAACCTCTTGTCCCTTAAGATGCCGGTGTCAGAAGCTGTTTTAGTGACTATAAAGTGACTAAGACAAGCATGGAGTTTCTTCTGGGATGATAAAATGTTCAGGTTTGATTGTGATTTGCATAACTTTGTGATTATACTAAAACCCAGTAATTATACTCTTTAAGTGAGTGAGAATTGTATGGTATATGAATTATGCCTCAGTAATGTTACCAAGAATAGATAGAGAAAAAGTTCTGCTCTGTCCTCATAATCCCAATAGAAAAGAAGAAATACAGAAATAAACTGAGAGTCAAGAGTCCATCACCCTGAGCCCTTAGTACCAACAGTCTGGGTACTCTTTTGGAATCCTCTAGCACTGGGGAAAATCTTGAAAATCAAAAATCAACTTGGGATTAGGGGGTTATTAGGCACTTTCTCATCACTAGGAGAAAATAGCTGCCATCTTCAATTTAAAGAGAGGAAGGCTTATTCTAGCTCACAGGGTTAGAGGGCTCAGTACACGGCTGGCCAACTCCAAGGCAGGAAAAGAACGAAGGAAGGGCATGGCAGGGGAGAGCCCTTCACCCGAGAAAAGGACAGAGCCAGGGACAAGAATATACCCTTCCTGGTCACGCCCTCAGTGACCCACTTCTTTAACCAGGCCCTATTCCCTAACAGCACATTCAGCTATCAACTCAGCAATGAATTAATCCACTGGTGAGTATACTATGTCTATGACCCAATCTCCTCCCAAGAATTCCACTTCTAAATACATGAGACTTGCGGGGGTATATTAGATCTAAACAATGACAGGGCTCCATGTTAACTAAATTGACTTTAGCATTTAGTTCAGCTAAAGCTTCCAACACACACAAAAATAAGAAACTGTTTAAAGATGAGCACAATAGCTACTATAACCTCCTTCTTAATTACTGGCCACAATAAGTGGCCAATAAATTCTGAGGCTCTAAGCCCTCTTCTTTTGGAAAGTTTCTAAGAAACAGCAATGATCACTCCATGTAAGAAAGGAAAAACCAAATATGAGGAGGATAAGTGGCTTCTCCAGGGTTCCATCAGCCACCACTAATAAAGCCAATACCACACACAGGCTTATACCAAGGCCCTTGACATTCATAACAGTAGGATGAGATATTTAGGTAGACAAACCAATTCTGGGGTCAGTGTTGTAACTCATAGGGAATCTAAGCATTCAGCCAAATGAGAAGGAAGCAAGCTTAAGCAGTTAATGAATTTCTGCTGTGTATCTCTGTGCCGGTGAAGGAAGGGAGGTGAGACGTAGTACTTTCATTAACTCAGGCTCCATACTAATTGAAGAAGACAACTCTTTGAGATGTCTGATTTATGAAGCACCATCCCTTCCTCTGGGGTCCTGTGTTGCATTTGAAAGTCAGAAGATGTGAGGAAGAAGTCAACATCATTCTTGACAACTGCAGCCAGGATTCCCAAGTACTGTGATCAGGGTACACAGAGACCCTGTAAATATATGCAAGGGCTTCAACAATTTCTCTGCACAACCTTTTCCTTCTTCTGTTTCTGCCTCCTTCCCAAGGGCTGTATTTAACACCCTGTACTTCTCCACTTTTTTTGGGTTTTTTTTGCTTTCCTACGTTTTCAGTAGAGTTACTTTTTCCAAATGGCAATTAAACTAGATTTATCTAAATTACACTGGCAATCTATTGATCATAACATTAGCTCCAGGAGAAAAACAAAGTGATGAAAGGGTAGATTTTTTTCTTTAGCAAGCAGCACTCAGTTCGCAGGGTCCTTATTAAGTGTTTTCTATCACTGCATGCAAACAGGAGAGGCATTTTTAAAATAGTCAATGGTTCAAATGATTCGTAACACCAGGCAGCACATCTTGCATTTATTTGTCTCAGAATAAGCTTTCTCTTTGGGAAAACTAGGGGAAATTGCTTTCCCAAAGCTTTTCATTGCATTTACTTATATTTATCCAGTCACTCTTACTGTGATTCTTCAGAACTAATCGAAGAGCGGCTTAAAATTGAGTACAGTAAAAACGTAACTAATTTAGATGAATCAGGGTATGGGCAATCTGAATTAGATAGAAGTCTGAATTACGTAGCATTCTAAAAGCAATTCAAATTACCAGATGTAAGAATACAAGATTGATCAAACCATTAAAGAGAATAAATGACACAGAGTGTCACTAAAGAAGATTTTGTTTTTGCTTATGTTGTTTTTTTAAATTTTATACTCTTCAAAATAAAAAAATAAATAAAAGCAATTCAATTTTATTGCTTTTGAATCAAAGTAACCAGATTGAACAAGTAATAGTAGGTAGAACATCTGTTTCAGACACCAAATTGTAGACCCAACTTGGTGATAAATAAGGAAATACAAAGATTATAGTAATTACTTACATCTAAATGATCCTTCTGAATCGTCAGCAGAAATTTAATTCCTTAAATGAACTTACTATGTCTCCAATGTTATTTAACATAGCAAAGACTTGTTGAGCATCTCTTACACACTGAGCATTGGAGGGAAAGGGAATGATAGTCTTTGCCCTCAAAAAGTTTAATTTATAAATCTCATTAGGGTGATAAAATGTACACTGCTAAACTGACCTCTGACTATCTTAGTAATTTACTTCCTTATAGGAGATTTTTCTGACCAAAGGGGGTAGGCAAATGAAACCTCAGTTCTAGTTGGATGCGTTCAAAGTGCTACCCTAATGAGGTTACACTGTGCTTGAATTTATTTATGTTTAAATCACTGTCACTCCCACGACTTTCCAGTCTCTTATGGTGGTGTTTCTTGCTTGCATTGTTCTCCTTGAGCATATGCAGCTGGACATTTAACCTCGAGTGACAGACACTGGAGCTGACAGGACCTCTGCAGCAGCCGCTCTCTTTGGTAAATGATACGGCATCAAGTTTACTCTACACAGGTCCTGCTGACAGGTCCTCACCATCAGATAATCATGTCTATGAATCTACCAGTTCCTCAGGCCTGAGCAACAGATACGTATACCACACAAAAACTCAACTACTTTTCAAAGATAAAGTCATAGATGACATTACTGTTTTAACCGAGAACTATAAGCCATGGGTCTTCACTAAGTAGCAGCTAATAAATATCAGGGCAATGTGTTTTGCTTGGCATTACGGGAAATTGGAACCCCATGTAATATATAACTATGCTGAAAGGGTTTTTAGAAACTCAACATTTTGAGAAATTTGTTCATCAGCTATCCACTCAACTACAGTCACAGGATCCCAATCATATAGAGGGCCTGATACAACGAAGAAAGTATAGGGAGCGTGCTACAGTTTTGACAAAAAAATGTTCCCAAAGGGCTTAAGTGTTCAGAAGTAGATCTTTTAGAAGGTTATCAGATCATCAGGTCTCTAACTTCATCAACGGATCAATCCACTGACCAATTCATAACTGAATGGGCTGTTAAGAGGTAGAGGTTGGTTAGAAGAAATCGGTCCCTGGGCATATCATTTGGAAGGGTATATTCCTGGCCCCTTCCTCTCTATGGCTCTTTTCCTCTCTCTGCTTCCCAGCTGCCATGAGATGAAAAGGTTTCTTCCATTACAGCTTTCTGCCATGGAGCCAGCTGGCCATGGACTGCAACCTCTGAGACTGTAAACTAAAATAAATGCGTTTTCCTTTAGGTTGAGTATGTCAGGCATTCTATCCCAGCAACAGGAAAGTTACCACAAGAGAGAATAGCCCTTACGAGTGCACACCATCACCAAGAAAGGAAACTGGACAAATTGAGTGGTGGCTGAATTCAGAGGGCTTATGGGTCACTTCACTCCAACGTGTTCTCCTTTACAGAAATGGAAAGTACCTTGTTACCACCAGCGATGCGTTACAGCTGACTCAGATCATGGGGTGCTATGTGCAGTGCTTCCCACACCCTCCTTCAGTGATTTTACCTTGGAAGCTTGGAGCCAGGCTACGGTGGGAGTTTTTATACCATGGAACGGGTATGTGCTATACACAAGTCAGTTCCCCTTACCCCTAAAATGAGCCAGCAGGTAAATATTTACCAGCCCACTGTTGGTATCACCTCACCTTGTCTTTGTTTTCACAAATCTAGTTGCAAATGTTCCCTGAGAAAACCCTGTGGACACATATGTGGCTCACTGACCTGGGCTCGGTTGGTGTACAGAACTTTCATGTCCTTCATCTTGTCCAAGCCCTCGCTGTAGCTCAGAATGGCCGTCTCATAGTCACCCTTGGCAAAGGCTCTGTTCCCATTTTCTTTTAGGGCTATGAGAATAGAAGTCACACAGGTGAGTTCTCACTACAGAGCACAGAAGTCCTCCAGACTGCTGCCCCTTGATTTTCCAACTCTGCTCTGAAGGTCCTCTGAAGGTCAGCTGTCACCGACCCAAAGAGAAGTGTCCCTCATTTCTCTGCAGATATTTCAGGACTTATTTGTTTTTTTCCTCCAAATCCATTCTATGCACTCTGAGTAGCCTTTCAGAGAAAGTAACTACATCAGGGTTCAGAATCATTCCAAGTTTGCCACAGAGATTGGGGCTCTATATCCATGAAAGAGACAAAAATTCTTTAGTCCCAAAGATGCATGAATCTGTGTAGTTATCAGCAAGAACAGAGAAAAAAATCTTACATTAATTAAGAGTCTTCTTCAACTTTATCAATGACATTGACAATGCTAATTTTAATATTCAAAGTTTTGATAAATAAACATTCCATCAGATATTGCCAAGATCTACAGAGGACCCTACTGGGAGCCCTAAATGATGAGTGAGGGGATAACAAGGCTCAGGAGTTTCTCAGCCTTATTTTGAAGGGATTGAAAAACAAGTGTAGAACCCCATTATGCAGTAATTATTTCTGAATATGTATTTATGCTTGAGTTATTAATATAAAATTATATGTGATTATCATCTCATAGTGTTAATACCCTCCTTTTTTGAGAATGACTATTTTAGAAGAATTTCATTGACACGTAATAGATAATAAATGATGTTTATCTAGAAAAAACAAAAGAGAAAGGAAGGTCATATAATTTTTTAGTAAGTACAGATGGGATCATTCATAGCTACAACACATATACCAGTGGGTAGTGTAAGATAACACTGAAAGCATTCTTTTGACATAGGTATCTCACCCCCAACACATACAAAATGTGTCTTTCTTGTTTCTCTTCTCTTTTTCCATTACCTTTGTTTTTCTTCTTTCATTTTTCTAACTTCTTCATCGATGCCACAGGCTAGCCAGTGAACCCTCACCCATCTCACCATACTTCCCAAGCAGTGTATAGAACCCGATCCATTAAGCCCACCCATATGCTTTAAAAGCAGGCTGACTGCTCATTGCAAGAGGAGCAGAGACCCGACTACCGATGGTATCCGCCTGGCCAGCTCCCACTGCCACAGGCCTATCATAAGACAACCACCCGGTGTCCGCAAACATTAACATACAGGCTCTCGTGTGCTCTTCCATTCCGAAGCATCTCAGCTATTAAAAAGTAAGGACTGACAATTACCATCTGCTAAAACTTTGTTTTCCTGTCTTCTTTTGGCTCGCTCCTTTGCATCCTTCTCCAGAGATGCCAAGAAGGCCTCTGATGGCAGAGTAATATTAAATATTAGGAAGAAAAGTCCAAATAATATAATCAGTTCTTTAGCTCAAATGCAGGAGAAAAGTACTTTAGAGCTTTACAGCTGCACTTCTCATGCATATACATGGAGGCACACACACAGGCACCCATACACACATCTGAGGCAACTACAATGACATTTTCTTAATTTGACATTAAATAGAATCCATGTGATGTATTATTATAAATGATGGCTATGATTATGCTTCAATTTTGAATTATGTCTTTTAAAAAGGTTTCCTTTGAAGAGAGATTTTTTTTGTTCCATTTAGCATAATGAGTCTCAAAGCTGAGCAATAGAGAAAAATATCTAGATCCCCTGAGTAGCTCAGAGTAAATTGGATGATACAGAATAATGGAATTCAGTTTACAGAAGATTGGTCAAGAGGGAGTATAGTGGTACCTCAGTTCACAAAATTAAATTTGTGCCAGGATTCTGCAAAAGATGGCCATGTTCACGTTCTTGCAGGAAAGATGGCCATGGTCACGTTTGCCACCTGAGGCAAAGTTTGCAAACAAAAACAAAATTGCGCCACAGGTCCCTGTTTGCAAACCAAACTGATCACAAACAAAAACATTTGCGAATCAAGGTAGAGAAAGGCCTCTGAAAGCAGTCCCCTGACCTCTGGAACTAGAAATGGACGATCAATGGTGTTTTGTTCATGAGTTGTGTGTTAGCCCTGAGGCTATAATTTAAGGGTCTGGAAGTCACAATCAATGAATTCTGGTCCTAAGTAAATAATACACATTAGGAAGGGAGATGTTTCCTTACCTGGGTTTATTTCGCCTCCATTCTGCCGGGCATAGGTAATCACAAAAAGCAAAGAAACCAATGTCACAAACCACTCTCTGATGAACACATACATAAACTAAGAAGACAAATCAATTAGAAATGGGAAGTTGTGTCATTTCCTCTAAACACCAACACTGAAAGGTCAAGGTCCAAAACTGAGAGGCCTGGCACTGTATTAGGAGATCTCACTGTGGGCACAATGTGGCTGAGCCTGCGGCCTTGATTCTGAGGGACCCCAACTGCAGCTCTATGTGTTGGAAACAAGAATTGAGAGAATACATTACCTTGATAACATAGTTTAAATATGGCACACAGGCTTAGGAGGAAGAGAGACTGAACATTCATTCAAACAAACCCATAGGGCTATTTACTGTTGATCCAGAAAGATCAAAGGGAGAAAATCAGAGTTTAAACTTCCTCATGGAAAATAAATCTAGTGAATCTGAGAAACAAAGGACTATTTTACTAGTGAGAAAATACATTGCTTATACACGCAGGTCTGATTTATTTCACTTACGAGTATGGTCTCTAGTTGTGACCGTTTCAGGTTCTCACTAGTGTAAGAACCTGAAAGAGTGAATAAAAACCAGGAGGTATGAGAAAAATGCTCAAAAGTAAAGGCCAACTGGGGTGTGGGAAAGGAGAAAGGAAAGAAGGGGAATTACGTGTGTATGTATTTATAAGATAGCTAACAGTTGCACTACTGTCTTCTGTTGCTTTACTGGAAGGAACAGTTAATGATTACTTGTGTGATCAATCTTGCATGTCTCTCTTTGTTTTCCTGAGAAACCACACCATCAATACGTAATACAACAACCATTGTTAATTTCTTACCACTTTGTCTGTAACTCTGTATTGTTTGGATTGTTCTTATGCTATCTTGTAAATAGATGTCTGTTTGTTAAAAAAAAAAGGAAAAAAAAAAAACAATTTCAGCTTTACTAGACACTGTGAGATTAAATTATTGCCTCAGAGTAGGTCTCTGTGATGTCTCTGTTTATGCAATTCCGTAACAGAAAGGGAAACCTTTACAGCAGCTTGTGGAGGGCTTATCACGGTCTTGTTCAAGGTTGTCCTGCAGCCTTCCTCCTCCCGAGCTTCCTCCATCAGCCTCAGTCTCTTTTCTGTCTGGTGCACAGCTTTCTCTTGTATAACTGGGTCATCAGAATTCATCTCCTGAATTAAAGTGGCTAGAGGAGAAACCAGATATGAATCAATCAAACAAAGTCTTCAAAAAGATTCCATTCATTAGAAAGGATGCTGTGGAAAATGAAAGGAGAAGATCTCAGAGTAAGAAAACAGGCCAGCTGAAAGCAAAGCAAAACGGAGCAATTAGAACCAACATGAGACAATTAAACACAGGATTTGTTTTGTCTGGAAAAAGCTACAAAAGAATTTAACTCTGGGCTTCAAGGAAAGAGTTTTAAGCCACTGTTCAATTCAACTGTAATTTATATAGAGCTTATTATGAGTTAAATATTTATGTTGAATGCTACTGATAAAAATGCATTCAAAAGATCATTTTTTACAAGCTCGTGACCTTGTGCTAGAAATAAACATGTACATAAGCACAGGCAGCTCTGAAATCACGAAGCAATGGCCTTAACCACCCCAAACCCCTGCTTCACTGTTCTGCCTACCCAGGTTAGGGAACCTGCTCTGTCACTTGGGGGCTACCCTGCCCAACACTCTGTCCCCTGCTCACTACCTCTCCACTCCAACTCCAGATGAATCTGTTCACTTTATGCCAGCTCCAGATCAATCTTACCACACAACTTCTCTTCCTTTACTAGGAATGCTGAGTACTGACAGAAAGACAGACGGACGGATGCCTTGGGGAACTGGTGTCAACTCAGCTGGACATTTGGTGGTGCCCAGCCATCTGTGTCACCCTAAGCGTGACATTTTAGGGATGGCACTCTATTATTCCCCCAAAGCCTTTTTCCCAGCAATCTGATTTGCATTTCCCTGACGAGCAGAGATGTTGAGCATTTATTCATTCAGACAGGAAAGGAAGGACAGTTTCCTACCATCAAACCTACGGACTTGCCTACAAGCATATCCATCTGTGCTTCCTGCCACAAGGAGAAAAGTGTTTCCTCCTCTTGTATGAGGTTAATTGTTCCTACCTTGCTCAGGATCCCACCATTGTGTTTCTCATGATCAAGAACTCTATAGTGTCAATTAAAGATCTCATCTTGACAGTATTTTCAACCTCTTCCATTTGCCCAGCTCCTGCCTAAATGTATTTCTACGCTTTAAATGTCTCTCAATCCTGTCTCATCTCCTCCAAAACTAAATTTCTTATTTTCCCCTTCCATTCCCTTCTTTCCTCCCTCCCTTTGTCTTTAGATACCCTTTTCAGTTGGGGAAAGATCAATCTTCCTGTTTCTTATGGCCTACCTTTTATTTTGTATTTTTAAAACTTATTTATACATCAGCCTTCTCATATAAAAGAAGTTATGCAATACTTAAACCTGTGTGTCTGATTTATTTCTCTTAACATGATGGTTTCAAGGTGCATCTGTTTTCCTACAAATGACTCAGATTTACCCTTCATTATGCCAGAGTAGTATTCCATTATAAATAAATAACATACTCATCTGGTAATGGCTACATGGGCCATTTCTAAGCTTTAGATATTATAAGTTGTGCTGCTATAAATGTGGGTATATATGCACCACTGTGTCAGGAGGTCTTTAATCTTTCTGGAAAGATACTAAGAAAGGGGAATAGCTAGGTTGAACAGTTTCTAGGTCTAGTTTTTTGAGGACTCACCATACTTATTTCCACAGTGGTTGTACTAGTTTACCTTCTCACCAACCACGAAGAAGGGTGTACTTTCCCCCACAGCCTCACCAGAATTTGTTACTGTTTGTTTTGTTTTGATGACAGCTATTCTCTCTGGAGTAAGATGGAATCTCAGTGTTGTTTTAATTTGTATTTCCCTAGTGGCCAGAGATGTTGAGCATTTATTCATGTACTTTCCGGTCATCTGTTCTTCTGAGAAGTGTTTATTCATTGCAGTTGCCCAATTTTTGACCAGGTTTTTTATTTGGGGGGGGTGGAATTTATTTTTTGAGTTAATTGCAGATTCTAGCTATTAGACCTCTGTCAGAGGAGTAGCTGGCAAAATTTTTTTCCCATTCCGTAGGCTGTCTTGTCATTCTATTTACTGCTTCTTTTGTGGGCAGAAGTTTTATAATTTGGTACAATCCTCATTTGTTGATTCTGGATGCTATTTCTTGTACAACTGGAGATCTGTGTAGAAAGTCCTTTCCAGTACCTATTGTCAGGGGCCACAGACAAATGGAGTATAGGGGGTGTCTGCAGCTGTCCTTGGAGCCAGGTTGGAATGGGAAACTCCCTGCTTTCTTCTGGTCACCACTGAAGCCCTATGGCTAGCGACACTGTGGCACTCACAGGGCAACATAAGACCTGCTGAGGGTGTTAAGAATCTTTACAGCAGTGTCGTAGCAACAGCAGATAGTTTCTCCTGCGGAAACTACAGTCTCCTTATTGCTCCTTGTCTCGTCCTTGCAAGAATGCTTTGTTCTCTTGCTGGCCCACTGTGACCCCATTACCACTCCCAGGAGCACTCCCTACCTCTCACTGCTTGTCCTTGACACAGATGTAGTCAGCACATACCAACGTTCTGCCTGCTCCGGGGCCCTTTCTTCCGCGTGAATAACTGGTCGTCCCAGACCCCTGCTGCACTGCCATTTTGTCTCTTGTTCTTTTTTTTCTCCATGGACCATAACACCTGGAGGATACGGGCCTCACTGCAGGAGTTCCTCACACCTATGACTTAAAGCATTTTCCTTATCTTCCAGTCAATTAAGTGTTTCTGTTTTAATATCTACTTTTTTGATTTATCTTTATTTCATTTTAGTTCACGGTGACAGATAGGGGCCTAGATTTAACCTTCTGCATGTGTTTTCCCAGCAACACTTATTTAAAAGGCTATCTTGCCTATGTATGTTTTTGCTCCCTTTGTCAAAGATCAAATGGATGAATGTGCCTGGGGTTGTTAACCTTCTGTTCTGTTTCATTGATCTAGCTGTCTGGTTTTGTGTTAGTGCCGCACTTTTTTTTTTTAATCACTGTAGCTTTGTAGTATAAGTTCCAATCTGGGATTATGAACTTTCCTGTTTTGTTTTTGTTGCCCAGGATTGCTTTTGCTATTCTGGCCTCTTCTGGTTCCATGTAAATCTTACGATAGTTTTTTCTAGTTCAGTGAGGAATGCTGTTAGTATTTTGATCAAAATCAAATAGAAATTTTAACAATATTCATTCTGCCTATCCAGGAACATGGGATATCTTTCCATTTTCTGATGTATTCATTGATCTCTCTTTTCAGAGTATAGTAGTTTTCATTGTAGAAGTCTTTCACTGCCTTGGTTAGGTTAATTCCTGAGTATTTAGTTTTCCTTGATGCTATTGTGAAAGCTAGTGTTTTCATAATTTCTCTCTGTGAATTCATTACTAGTGTATAACAACACTACTGATTTTTATGTGTTGATTTTGTACCCTTTACATTGCTGAATTTGGTTATTAGTTGTAGGAGTCTTTTGGTGGAATTGTTTGGGTCTTTTGTGTAGAGGATCATGTCATCTGTGAATAAGATAATTTGATTTATTCCCTCCCTATGTGTATCCTTTTTCTTTCTTTCCCTTACCTGAGTGCTCTAAAGTTTTGAGTGCTATATTGAATATGAGTGTTGATAGTGAACATTCTTATCTTACTCATCATTTTAGAGGAAAAGCTTTCAGGTTTCCCCATTTAATATGATGTTGACAGTAAGTTTATTATAAATGGCTTTTATCAGGTTGAGATAAAGTGCTTCTACATATATTTTCTTCAGCATTTTTATCATGGATGGATGTTGGATTTTGTCAAAGGCTTTTTCTGTGTGTACTGAGATTATCATGTAGTATATTATACTTATTGATTTACTTATGTTGAACCGCCCTTGCATTTATGAAATGAAGCCAACTTGGCGATGATGTATGATTGTTTTGATGATTTGCTGCATTGTGTCAGTCAGTATCCTGTTGAGGATTTTTGCATGTATGTTCATAAAAGAGACTGGTCGATAGTTTTATTATTTGGATCCTTGTGTGGTTTTGGAATCAGGGTACTATGAGCTTCCAGGGAGTTTGGAAGTACTTGAACTCTTTGCATTTCATTAAAGTGTTTCAGAGTAATGGTGTTATATCCTTCCTAAAGTTCTTGTAGAATTTAGTGGTGACTCCATCAGGTCCCTGGCTTTTCTTAGTTTATAAGTACTTTATTACTGCCTCAATTTCACTGCCTGTTTCCGAATTTGTTCAGCATTTTTACAACTTCTTGGTTTAATTTTAGTAATTCATATGTGTCCAGGAATCTGTCCATTTCTTCAAGACTCTCCAACTTGCTGAGTATAATTTTTCACATTTATTAATGATCTGGATTTTTGTGGTGTCTGTTTTTTTTTTTTTGCGGTACTGGGGATCGAACTCAGGACCCTGCACTTGCTAGGCAAGCGCTTATTCCACTGAGCTATATCCCCAGCCCTTGTGGTGTCTGTTATAATTTTGCTTTTTGCATTTCTATGAGCCTTTACTTCCCTTCCTTCCATAAGTTTGGCTACAGGTCTTTTCTTTCCTTTTTTTTTTGGTCTTTTTGAGACAGTCTCGCTCTGCAGTTTGGGCTGGCTTTGAGCTCACTTTGTAGTCCAGATGGTCTCAAACTCGCAATGATCCTAGAACCAGCTCTCTGATTCTCTGCATTGCTTTTTTCCATCTCAACACTACACTTTCACAAAAGATCAACTGTATCAAAAATTAACAAAAAAAATCTGAGAGCTGAGTCATAGCTTCAAATGAATGCACTGAATAGCTATCTGCAGAGTGTTGTGCCCTAGTATGACAGAACACACACTTTCCTCAGCAGCAGACAGAACTTTTCCAAAGCAGACTACACATTAGTCCATAACGCCTGCTTAAATAAACACACAAGAACAGAAATCATGCCATGTATACAGATCACAGCAAGCAGAAGGAAATTACAACTACATTTCTTGAAGGTGTTTTTCCTATTTCCATTTCTTCATTTCCCACTGACTGTCCAAGGAGACTCATTTTCAAACCTTTAGTTGTAAAATATTTTAAACCTACCAAGAATATAATAGCTATCAGTCATTTAAGAAGTGCTGCATTGCAGAGGTAGCTGAAGCAGCAGGAGCCACCAGGAAAAGCCAGTCTCACGTCCTGGCAGGGGATCCCAAAAGTGGCAGGAAAGCCAGCCCGAACTACATGCACATTTCGATGAGTACAGTTCCACCCATCTTCCTGCACTGCACGTTTTGCATCTGTTTGTGGCATGTTTGCCAACATCCGTTAGGCTAAAGCAAGTCACACAGCCAATCACTAAGCAGTGAAGAGCCAGGGTCTGCTCTGATGGGATGAAAGGAATTAGTGAACAGTTTTGCAACCTACCAGCCTCTTTGTTATGTAAGTTTGTCCTTTATGGCTGATTAATAGCCCCCAGGTGTGCACGGATGCATGTGCATTACTTTCATTAAAGTGTTTGACAGTCATGGTGTTATATCCTTCCTGAAGTGGCTGGGCATCTATGCTGATTCCATATTTGCCTGTTGTGAATTATGCTGTGACAAGCAGGGGTGTGCAGGTATCTCCATAGCATGCTGACTTTGATTCCTCCAGGTACGTACTGAGAAGTGGTAATGCTAGATCACATAATAGTTCTATTTTTAGTTTTTGAGGAACCGTCACACTGATTTCCATAGTGGCTGCAGTGATTAAATTCCCATCAACAGTGTAGAAATGTTCCTTTTCTCTGCATCTTGACCAGCATTTGTGTAACTTTCTCTTTACTCTGAATGTGTTTTGGAGATTTGTTCTTAAAATATACAATTCCAGGTGATTTTATTCATTATACATAACCGTGATATTAATGAGAGATATCAAAGTGGTTTATTTTTTGCAGTCAATATATGTGAACCGAACACTTATGTATACATGTTATATGTTCTTCAAGAAGCGACTATACCAAGTTTTACTCCAACAGCAGTATAAGAAACTGTGCTCATTCCTCCATATTTTTGCTACTGTTAAATTGTTGCCAGTATAATGGATGGGAATGAACTCACAAATGTTTTGACTTTCAATTTGCTGGATATAACTGGGATTGAATATCTACTTCTGATTTGAAGACCATTTGAATTTCTCATCTATGAAATGCCTGTTCTTGTCCTTGGCCAGTTTCTCTCTCTCTCTCTCTCTCTCTCTCTCTCTCTCTCTCTCTCTCTCTCTCTGTCTTTTTGAGAGGGTTTGGGGATACAGTTCAGGCTGGTCTCGAACTTGCAGCGATCCTCCTGCCTCAGCCTCCCAAGTGCTAGGATTATAGGCATGTACAACCATGGAATCAACTTGCTGAAGTTTAGCACAAGCCACTTTTGGGATTTTGACATAAGTTGTACTGACTGTGTAAAATAATCTGAGAACTTATGGCTTTATCAACTGAGTCTTCCCGGCCATGAAAAAAAAATACATCATCATTTATTTAGATGTTTTTATCTATTTTCATTAAGGTTTTTATTAACTGAACTCCATAATGTAGTCTAATTTCATGAGTTTCTCTTTATCAGTTCGAGGATGTCATCAAAGATACCACATTACATTTAGTCACGCCTCCTCAGGCTTCTCCATGCTGTGACAATTTCTCAACTTTCCTTGTTTTTGATGGCCTTGACAGTTTTGAGGAAAAATGGTCAGGTTTTATAGACTGTGCTTCAATTTGAGTTTATCTTATATATTTCTCACGGTTAGAGTGGTGTCACAGAATCTGGAGAGAAAGATACTATTATAAAATATCAAGGTTACTTGCTACCAATGTGATTTATCATGATGTTAACCTTGGTTGTTTCTCTAAAGTTGTGTTTGCCAGCTTTTTTCCACTTGTTAAGTCATTTTTCTACACTCCTCCCCTTGCTTACTGTATTCTTTGGAAGCAAGCTACTAAATGTATCTCATACTAAAAGATTTGAGGGTTATGATTCCCCTCCTATAAGGAAGATGACCTATATAAATTATTTGGACTTCATCTGAATGGGAGGTTGGCCTTATTTATTCCATGGCTTATTTATTTATTTATTTATTTATTTTTGAGAGGGTGTTGCACATAGTTTAGGCTGGCCTATGGCCAGGCTGGCCTCAAACTCAAGAGCAATCCTCCTCCCTCAGCCTCCTGAGTGCTGGGATTACAGGTGTGCACCGCTCGGCCAGGCCTTCAGTCATTTATTTATATCAGTATGGACTCATAGATATTTATTTTATACTTTATAGTATAATCTAGTACCACACTGCTTAATTTGTTGCTCAATTTTTTCCAGTTTTGACTGGTAAGCTCTCTTTCCATTAAACTTTATAATTTTATCCATGAAGGGCTCACATGATTTTGATAGATTTATTTTTGGATTATAAGTGAAGTCTTCACTGATGCTAGAAATTAAAAACAGAACTAGTGCATGATCTAGTAAATTCATTTCCGATACACATCCAGAGGAAAAGAAGTCAGTATATCAAAGACACATCTGCACTCCCATGTCCATGCAGCACTAGCTCTAGTAGGAAGGTAGAGAATCACTCAAGGTGTCCATCAACAGATGAATCCAATGTTTTTTTTTACGATTTCTTGTTACTGTCTTTGATTGTTTGATTAGTCTTACATTCTTACATCTGGTGGAGCGAGCAACTTCGTGGAAGATAACAGCATGTAATGCAGCAACCGTTGTTAATTTCTATCATTGTGTTTTGAGGTCATGTATCATTTTTGTTGTTTTCGTCTTGTTTTGATTTTGTCTTCGTTGTTGTTTTGTTAGTTTTTTAATTTAAAATTGTGTCATTTGCAACAACGTGAACGAGCCTGGAGAGCACCATGCTAACTGAAATAAGCCAGGCACTGAAAGACAAGTACTACATGATCTCATGTACAGAACTGGCAAACTCCTCGAAGCAATGCCGGGTGGTGCTTAGTAGAGCTGGGGGGTTGGGGACAGGAGTACAATGGCCAAGAATGATAAACGTTTAGCCAGCCGGGAGGAATGAGCTCTGCAGCCTCATTGTACAGCACAGGGCTAGTTAATAACAATGCACTATATCCTTGAAAATTGCTAAGAGAAAAGATGGGACATGTCCTCGCCACAAAGAAAGGGTGAGTATGAGAACTGATAGACAGGTTACTTAGGCTTCATCACTTCACAACATATACATAAACTAAAATGTCACACTGCGTGCCAAAATTTTGTCAGTGAAACCTAAATAAGGTCAAGAAATAATTACGGCCTCTGCCATCTATTTTGTCTGATACTAATATTCAATATCTACTTTGTTTTGCACGGCATTTGCCTGGTGAGTGTTTCTCCTCTTCTGAAGGTTCCGACTGTTCCATGTCCTCAAGTTGAAGAGCGCTGCTCCTCAGCTCACCCCTGGCAAAGTGAATACCCTGTGAATGCCTCCCCCAGGACGTCATAGCACACCAAACCTAACCTAGGTACGGCCCGCCCTCCACGGCTGTCCTGCCTGCCCTTGCCCTCTCTCTCGGCAAATGCCCTTCAGCTCTCAGTCTCAGTCTTAGTCTTTACTTTCCCTCCGTCCTCACAGCTTCAAATGCGAATGCCTGTCAAGGGCGCCTCTGAAGACGTGTCACGGCTGTGCAGCGTCCACCCCCACTGCCACGAGTCAAAGTTCAGCTCTTCCTCCCCCTCCCTGCGGTACTGTAAGGCCTCCTCTCTGCTTCCCGGGCACCCCTTTTCTTCCTGACGCAGTCCCCTTTCCCACCACGGCTGGAGGCACTTTTCTATAGCACCAATCTGATCATGCTCCTGGTCTAAGGAAAGACCCCACAGCTCTCCCACAAATTCCCTGCTGTGCTTTCCAAGGCCTCCTTTGGCCTGGCACCTCCTCACTCAGGTGGGGCGTTCTCTCCTTGCTCTCTTTGTCCAGCCATATGGAGTTTGTCATTCCTTCTGTTTCTACGAGGCACCTGCCTTTTACTGTAACTCCAGCTTCCCTCCTTCCTTCCTTCCTTCCTTCCTTCCCATCTGGAACCCTCCCCAGCCTTGTCTTCAGTGGCAAACTCCTACTCACTCTTCAAATTCTGCTTAAATTTTACTTATTCAGGGAAATCTTATTTGACTCATGTTGCAGACGGAATTGTGCCCCCAGGTAAAAAAAAAAAAAAAAAGTAAAAGCCCTAAGCCCTAATGTGACTATTTTTGGAGACTTGCAGACAGCCTTTAATTTAAAGAGGCAATTAAATGAGATCAGAAGGGGGGGCCCTGATCCAGTATGACTGGTGTCATTACAAAAACATCTACGGAGAGATGACCATGTGAACAAACTAAGGACAGGGGCCTCAACTGTGCCAACACTTTATCCTTGAAGTTCTAGTTTCCAGAATAGTGATAACATACATTCCTGCTGCTTAAGCATCTCAACCTGTGGTGCTTTGTTATGGCTGCCCTAGTGACTATTAATACAGCTCCCGGAACTGGGCTAGATTCTCCTGCAGATCTGACGCAGACACTTCTCTGGGTCAGAGAAGTCTTTCTTTGTGTCTCCTATCACTTTGAAATTACTTAGCATCTGTTTTTCCTACTGAACTATAGTTTATTCTTTTACCATATAGTGCCTGGAAGGCCACCGTAAGAACCCAAGAAATGAGTGTACAGAATTCATATACATGGGGCTATATAAATTTAAATTGGCAAAATAATGAAATAAAATTAGAAATTCATTTCTTCCGTCGCACTAGCCACATTTCACACGGTCAACAGCCATGTGTGCCCAGTGAGCAATGTAGATTACACTGATAAATGCAGCTTACAGAACAATGCAGTTTATTTCCAGCATTACAGAAAGTTCTATTGGACAAGGCCGGTATAAAAGATACCCGAGTGAACCTGAAGTCTGCATGAAAGGTCTGTCAAAAAGAAGGGGCGGCAGAGGGGATAACAAAGACCAAGCCAAGGCAGGGCATGAAACAGTGGGTATGTGTGGGAAACCACAGCAGCAAGCTGCTGCTCAAGTGCAAGGAGGCCCGGAGGTGAGCAAGGTGAGCGCAGAGTCATGTGAGGACTCGAGAGAGCTTGGCCTTTATTGTGACTGAGAAGGAATCCAAGCAGAGAAGTGTCTGGGTCAGATCTGCATTTTAGATGCTTTACTCAGTGGGGAGTATAAGCCTGGTGGCAAAAACAACAATTAAGGGCTGTTGAAATTCTCTTGAGAGGAACCAAAACAAAGGGAGGGTTGGAGAGGATGTGGCTGGGCAGAGGCCAAACTTGAAGTTGACTGGACGAAGGGTAGAGAGGCAGGAGAGGTTAGGGAAGCATGGAAGAGCTGAGGATGGTGGTGGCACCCACTGAGACCAGAAGGGGAAGGCAGGAGAGGCAGGCTTCTCTTGGACGGGGAGGCCCGAGGGGGAAAGAGGAGATGACTCAATTTTGGACACATGGAGCTTGAGGTATTTGTAGGGGTCAGTGGAGAAGCAGCTGGCTGTAGACAGTGAGGTTCTAAAAGGAAGCCTGGGTTGCACTTCAGAGCGGGGAGCAAGCAACAAACAGGTGGTGGCTATGTGAGCGCTTCAGCAGCACATACGCTAAAAACTGGAGCAATACAGAGCAGCTTGGCAGGGCTGCCGCACAAACAGGTGGTGGAAAATCACAAGAGCCAAGTGACCTGTGGGCCATGGCTAGAACTCGTAGACGTCTTTCAGGGTTGAGCAGAGGAGAGACCCATGAGGAACAAAAGCACATACCAGCATGTCAGTATGTTTCACTGTGAGGTTACCCAAACTAGTTTTAAAATTCTTTGCACCTATACAGTGTGCTGGGCGCAGCATTTTAATGTATTTCTATTTGCTATGTAAGGCTTATTTGCTTGTTTGATTCCACTTCAGACAAGCTCCCTGAGGTCTGAACAGGGTCTGAGTAGTTTGGAATCTCTTGAAGGTGATGTGGGATCAGAGTACATTCTCTGAGGTCCCACCCGTCTGGGCTAGGGATGCATCTTCTTGAGGAGGGAAATTCAGAGAGACAGAGAAAGAGAGAAAAATAATCATAAGCCATCCATGTAATTTAATAGACCTGGAGGGAAGGCAATTTGATTTTGCCTGCACAGTGTGAAAACAGAAAGGACCCTACCCTGAAATAAGAGGGATCCCAGACTGATCAGTGCCAATTCTTGATTGACCTCCCTAAAAGGCAACAGATAGTCCCATTGGCCCTGAGGGGACAGCTGCTCCTTTTGACTGGGAAGGGGATGAAATATGGAGGAAAGCTGTCAGCCTGCATACCAATCAGAATGTTAACAGCTTCTGAGATGTCAATTAACAGCCAAAAAATACTGCTTTGAGGGTACGACTTATTTCTCAATATCCTTTTAAAAAAAAATTTCAATTACATTTCTTCTTAAGAGTCATAAAACTGTCAAACAGCACAGGAACTAACTTTATCATTTGTCTTTAGCCGCTCCATCTCTCCAAAACAGAATTCAATTTGTTTATGATGTACTGGTACTTACTGATTTCATCCACATTTTTAAGAAATTTCTGCAAGTCTTCCTCTTGATCACCAGCCATTGTGGGCCAAATTCCTAAGGGAGGTAGCATAAATGATAAGATTAATAATAAAACAGTAAACAGAACTGTGAGGCTTATTAGCCTTCTACGACTAAGAGCCAAGTGATTATTTTAAAGACAGATTTGTGTTCATAAATGCCAGGAATAACAGCAAGGAGATCCATTTTACTCTGACTGCTGCTTACGGCTAAGGGACACACATTATTTGTGGTGATTCTTCCAGAGAGCTGCTAGCCCTCCCTCCACTGGTGAAACAGCTCTGCAAATAAATTCTTCCAAAGCCAACATGAACCACTGTGATTCAGAGATTGCCATGAAGGAGAACAGAAAAGCAACAGACAGGTTGCCAGAGATAAAGGTAGTGCAGGTGCCTGACTTTGGTACCGAGGCTTGGACTTGGCAGTGTAACAGGTAATCAGAGATGGGATAATTTGCATCTAAATGTCTCTTGATTAAAATATATGCCTCTGGCCTGTTTCTGAAGAGAAGCTGCATATTGCTGGATTAGAACTTGCTGCCAACGTGTACCTGGTGTCTTCTCAAATTCTTTCCAAGGTATTTTGGATTTATCACCTCATGGTGGTTTGAGTTCGAGGCTCCATGTTGTGCTCAGTGGTATACAACGGTTCATCCGCACACCATAAAATCATCCAGAAGGCTTGTACAACACAGATTCCTCAAATTAGCCCCACTGAGTCTCAGTCAGTAAGCCGGGGAGAGGGCCCAGGGTGTATATTTCAAACATACTCCAGGTGATTCTGATTCACGTGTAGGTATGGTGGTGTACTCGTGTAACACACCTGTAACTTCGAATTATAAATCTGCCCGGAGCAAGCTGTGAGTTACTTGCTGTGAGCCTGTGTCCTCCACCAATTACAGTGTGACACTGGCTTAAGTCACAACTCGTCTGAGCCTCCCAGCCTCACCTGTGGTATGGAAACCGTAATGCAAACCTGGAGGACAATTTAGGGGTGAATGTAGCACCAGGCACGAAATGGAAATGAGTAGTGCGTGAGGCGCCTTATCTATAAAACGGGATGGGTGGTTGTGGCCTGGCTGAATGATCGCTATGGGTTCTCTGACACAACTGAGTCCAGGCCCACCCGCTTCGAGACGCGGCCAGAGCAGGGACGTCCTCAGGGCGCTGAGGGCTCTATTGTGTACTGATTTCACAGGGCTCTACTGTGTAGGGGCTGAGACAGCAGCGACCGGCACAACCTGCTGCGCCCTGAGAAGCCCCGCGCACTCAGCGGGAGGGCGGGGCCGGCAGCACCGTTGCCGGGCAACCTCTCCCCAGCGTCGGCCCACCAGCGTCCGTGGTGGACGTCCCAGCCCACAGCTGGTACCGTACCGTACTATCCGCGGGGGCCCAAACCAGAAGCCCGTGCTCGGATCTGAAGGATAGCCCACGACCAGGTCCCAAGGGAGATCCCAGCAGCACTCCACTACCCTAACCGGACGCGCCCTGGCTGTGCCGGAAATGGAAGCTGCGAGCGGACTGTGAATAGCCCCGGCTGGGGGCGGGGCAGGGGCGGGGCCTGAGCCCGGGGCGGGGCCTTGTTCCCCAGCGCCCCGAGTTCCGACCCAAGTCTGGGAAGAAAGGCGGAAGAAGCGAAGCACTGGTTGTCTCTGATGTAACTCCAGGTTATCGCCTCTTTTTTCTTCTAAGAGGGGAGGATATCACCCCCACTGGTTTAATATCCTTGGCCCACAGGGTCAAAGTCTTAACTGTACACGAGAGAGACAGTCGTGGATGCGAATCCAGTTTTATTTATTGATAAATGTTGCATAACCTCTTTGATTACGTTTTCTCATCTGTAAAATGGAGAAATGGCACTTTTTCATAAAGTTTATGACGAAAGTGCCTCTGGAGCCTAGGAATAAGTGGTAGTGAATATCGAGGAAATCTTGGCAAAATTTAGGGCAGAATGAGTTAAAGGGCGCATACCTTCTCACTCTGAATTGATACATCACCCTTAGAAATTCCAGTCTGTTTTTATAAACAAATGTTCAGCATACAATGCGTTAGTTAACTATAGGAGAAAAGCAGGTTTGGGGAAAGTTTAAGATTAAGGTGATGGTCAAGATCTCTGGGGACTTCCTGTGACACTTGTAGGTACTTGATGGAAACCTCTTTGATGGGGACTGAGGAACCCATGGGGATAGAACTTACCAGAGGACAGTAGGGTCCAGGCATGCCCCGCTAGACTCAACACTGATTCCAAGACTGATTTGTGGCCTACTTCTTATGCATATCTGAGCCCTGCGGAGGATCAATGCATACCTGAGCCTTGTGGAGGACAGGTTTGTTTGAGTTCTCCATGAAGACAGGCACACATGCAGTCCAGCCTTAGTATCTGCACTGGAGTGTAGCAAAAAGTACAGAGGTATTCTCCTTCAGTTGACAGCACAGTGAGTGCAGGATCAGCAGAGTGAGTCCTCCAGCACATAGCCCGAAGCCAGAGGTGGAGGGATTGGGGAACCAGCAGGACAGTGACAGTCACAGTGACTGGCTCAAGGGACCAACGTGTCTCATGAGAAGTAGTGTAGTGAGCACTGGTTAGGCACATTGTGGGGAGTTCCAGAAAGACATAGAGTACCTTACAGTGAATTCTGAGCATGAACTAGTGGCTTTTGGGTTGTTTCTATTGCTCTCATGCCATTTTCCTCTCGGGCTTGGTAAGTCTTGCGCATACAAAGGCTGCCTCTCCAGTCTCAGAGTATTTTTTCCTTATTTTGGGACTGATAGTTTCAAATCACTTCCTAAGTTTTCATCAAACTTTTTAACCTAGGTTCCAGAGAGACCTGCCTCCATGACTCTACCACTCACTCATTCACACAATTATTCATCGTATGTAAAAGGTCTGCATGGAATGTGTGCCAAGTGCTGTGGAGACCAGTAGGATGAGCTGGACAAACACTTACCACACACCACCTTGTGCCTGCAGAAAACAGGATCTGAAGAAACAAATACATAATAAAGACCAATGATCAGTGTAGCCAACATGTACATCTGGGTAACTCATAAGCATTTAAACTGAATGTGACAAATTTGGATTCATCTTTTCTCCAAACCTGGTTCTCCTCCAATCTTCCTCATCTCAATCAATGGAGAGCCCCAGGTTCCTTGGGTCCAATGATTAGGTACAATGCAACCCATTACATCTGGGCTTTTGATAAAACATCGGCACTTTGTTACTCATGGTACCCAGATCAGGATGTTGCTGCAGAATCTCAGCCTCGAGACTGGGGCTGGAACCCTTTAGCCTGTGTTCAAAGTCTCAGCTCTCTGCTTATTAGCATTTATTAAAATGTCATTAAGCACCTACTATGCATCCTCTAATATACCAGGTACTACAGATCTTTTTGTGCCTGAGTACCATTCACACTAGTTCTACTACTGCTGCTGGTTTGTGACCTGAACAAGCTACTTAATCTCTCTGTGCCTCAGCTACCTCACCTGTTACATAGGATTGTTAAAAGACATCTACCTCACAGGGTTGCTTTGAGAGGTACAAGAATTAATACAGGTTAATGTGCTCCCAGTGATGCCTGGAGCATTATCAACACCCTGTAAATGTTACTATTATAACTACTACTGTTGCTAGTATGCAGTAGTAATGGAGCAGTGTCCCTGTCTCTTGACTGTACATAGAAATTGTCTGGGGGTCATAAATGCAGATTCCGGGTCAGCAGTCCTGGGGCTGAGATTCTGCAGATGTAGTGGGTTGCATGGTACTGAATCATCAGACCCAAGGAACCTGCATCTCTCTATTAGCTGAGATGAGGAAGATTTGGAGAAAAAATGAGTCCAAATTTGTCATATTCAGTTAAAATGCTTGTGAGTTGCCCAGATGTACATGTTGGCTACATTGGTTATGGTCCCTTAATATGTATTCTCTTCTTTGTCAGATCCTGCAGTTTTTAGCAGGCACAAGGTACCTAAAATAGAGTGTGCTTCCTACCTTTCCTTACATATGACTAAGTTTTGGCCAGTTAGACATAAGCAGAAACATTGGTACTACTTGTGGGAATTATCCTAGAAAAGGATTCTCTTTTTCTTGTCTTTCTTCTTTCTTGCTAGTTGGAGTGTGATACAGTGGTGAGGGCTGCATCATGGACTATGAGGTGGAAGCAGTTTGTTTAGGGTGGGAAACTACAAGCTAGGATGACCATGACATTGACATACTGGTCTTGGACTGCCCAACCCCATAGCTTTATAGGTAAGAGACATATTAATCCCAACAATATTTCAGGGCTATAAACTTTTTTGTTTAAGTCATCCCTCTGTTGATTTTTTGGTCACTCCCAGCCATGTTTAATGTTAACTGATGTGGAAGGCACTGTTTATTTATTCTGCTAATGTTCTCTTAGTGCGTCTATCCTTACTTTTTATCTTGTCTAATTAATGTCAATGTTGTTATACTGGTATAATAGAAATAGTAATATTTTAAAATAAAACACACTGATTTCTAAATATATGTTATCCAGTGAACTCTAAACAACAGAGCAATTTGACACGGAACCCATACAATTAAGATTCTAATGAACAATGTTTTCTTTATAGTTAGACCCTGTATTCTTTCTTTTCCTTGAAGTTCTATTTCTATTTCATATCTTCCCTCTCAGAGCACTATCGTCACATAGGATATTATACTCAGCTGTCTTTGATCATCTCATCATACTTTTCTGCCACCGAAATATCCATAGACATTGTTGGAGTGTTTGCTTTGACCAGATCCACGGTGAGCTCATAGTCCCCTGAGGAAGACAGATGCACAAACAAGTGATTATAGAAAAATGTGATAAAGGCATAGATGGTCCAAAGCCCAAAGAGGAAGGAGGAAGCAATGTTATGCTGTAAAAACAAGCTCACAGTCTTCATGGATTATAACAAAAAGGTTCCATTGCTCACTTGTGCTACATACCCATGAGCATGTTTTCACAATGAGGTGGAGGTGGAGGGAGTGGGAGGGTTCCAGGCTGAGGGGAATTTAGAGGTGGAAAACTCGTGGTGTGTAGAAAACAGAAGAGCTCAAGGCGAGAGTGCTGGGAGCTGGGCCTAGAAATTAGGTGGGGGTATCAAGGAAGGCAGCCTTAGGAAGAGTGTGAAGCAAGCAAAGGCCTAGGCAAGAACCGAGGTAAGAGATGAGCAGAGTTACCTGGGCGGCACTCACACCCAAGGAGCAGCAAGGGCTTTTGGCTCTGGGTTGGGCTGGAATGAAATGACCCCTGACTGTGCGTAGGAATTGTCTGGGGAGCCTCTGATTGCTGGGCTGGTGGCTGCTTTGGCATTCCTTCCACCTGATGACTCCCACAGGGCTCTCTGAGGGGCCCAGACTTCACATCAAGTGTCAACCCTAAAATCCAACAGCATAATGCAATAGGATAACCCAACAGAATAACTGACTGTTCTTTCTTGGAGCAGGGATTTTGCTTTATTTTGTCTGGGTATTTCCAAAACTGGCACTCAGTTGAAGCTAAATAAAGATATGTTGACTAAATGAGCTAATCTCTTGCTGTGCTTAGAAGGCTAATACGTGTTATTATAGATAGAAAAGGAATGAGAGTGTTTAGGGTTTTTTTTTTTGTCTCAGGCCTCCCAGGGTGGTTCATCCTGGAGGACAGGCACTGTTACAGTCACAGCATACTTTGAGGTATACATTTTTCACTTGGCAGACCTGACCACTTTAAAGTGTCTGAAGTCCTAGTAAACCCTGGACATTCCCTGAGCTATACACAAAGACTTCAACCTTCCTTCCTCCCAGCACATGTAGGATCTCAGTTCTCCATGGCCCGGTGACTTGCTTTGACCAACGCACTGTGCAGTGAAGTGAAGTGGGCAGAAACCTTTAAGACTGAGCATATGTGTCCCCTCCCCCAGCCCAGCAACAAGATGGTAGAGGCCCATCCCTGAGGGAGGATGCGCAGACCAGAAATGCCTGTCTGCCTCTGATGGGATGTAGAATGACTGAGCAGTGGTTTGCTACTGTAGCATAACATGGCCCACCATGTCTAATATGGCCATTCAGTCCACATGTTCTTCACATACTACATGGTAAAATCCAGAGACCTTGTGCATGAGTCTGTGCTGATTATGATCATTGCAACTGACATTTTAAGGGTCAGTGTCATGTTTTCTTATGTATTCAAAAGTGAAGGGGAACTGCACTTGTAAAGCACTGGTTACTTGTATTTCAATTATATGTCCCCCGTATTTTCACAATTTCCACATAAAAAACCTTTGCTTTTTCTTTCTGTCCTCAGTGAAAAAATGGAGAACATTTGATTACCTTCGAGTGTACAGTAAATCAGAGACTTGGAGATTATTATAAGCTGTCTCTCCTCTCTTTTACTCCCCTCTCTGTTTTGTGTAAACAGTTTTAGTGCTCTGCTTTTTCTCATCAATCATATTTTATAAGCACAGAGTAGACTTGAAAAAATTTCCCAAGGATAGCTGTGTGAGGAATAAAGCAACCCTACGTCTGCCTGCTGAGAGTGAAAGGCATAGACAGGGTCTGTCTGAATTGAGGAGTTTTGTTAGAGCTGCAATTCCTTGCATGTAAGTTGGACTTTAAGATCTAGAAAGAGAAGAAACTGAACAAGCCTAGCCATTTCTGCCCTCCCTAAAAAGAACCCAAAAGTTACATTAGATTTCCCCCCAAACATACAACCTTTCATTAAAAACAAACAGTAGCTAAAATGCTTGCTTCTTGCGTTGGTCTTTCAGGTCCTCCCTTGTAAGAGATGTAATCATTTCACAGCCCAGTCACCAGCCTACCTAATCTGTGTGTCCCTCTGTGCTGAGAGTCTTCCCTGGGATTTCAGTGACTCGTTAGTGATACCACAATTATCCACAATAGCAGCCATGATAATACATGAGGCTTGCTCAGCTGCCACACTCCAGGCATTGAGCTCAATCCTGGACATACATGTCATGTAAATCTCTTTGAGCCCTAAGAGGTCTTATTCCCATTTTACAGACAAGAACATGCAACCAGAGAGGCCAAGAGACTTGTCAGAGTTTGAGCAGGGTTGTGAATCCCAGTCTGTGTCCTTGAAATTCCTGCTGCCCACTTTACCCCACCACTAGGGCACTGCCTCTTGTGGCCCTCCTTCCTGGGAAAGCCTGTTTCAGACCCTTGCAGTCATGACCATCCTGGGTGCCTCTGTCCTACCTTGGCCTTGTGCATATATAAACCTTGCACATGCTGTGCCCTGTGCTTCACAGTCTGCCCCAACCTGCCCAAATGGTTGTTTTTAATCTTTCTTACAGCCAGAGGCATGAGTCCCCCACTCTGTTAAGAAAGGAGGGTGACTCCAACAATATCTTTCTTTGCAGACTCCTTTGTGCATTCTGAGATTTCTTGCTTCACAAGGAAAGGGAAATTGTACCTTCACTGCCAGGTAGACATTGTCTCCCACTCTGCCTAGTGTGGGGCAGCACTGCCCCCGTGTGGACTGAATGACTACACCTGGCCAGCTGCTGCAGTGGGGAAAGGCCATGGAAGGGGCGTGCTCACCTATTCTTGCAATTTTCTTGTATTTACTTAGTGTTTATTGAGCACCTACTGTATGTCCTGTTCTGGGCAAGGCCCCTTGTATAACTGACACTGCTGCTGAGATTGATTCTCTGCACAGTGCATTAAAATGTTAACAATGTAGGCTCTAGAGATGTTTAACACTGATTCTTCATTTGGGGTACTTGGTCATTCACCTAGGGGTGATTCATACCACTCAGAAATTATACACATTAGCTTTGTGCAGTGGGATTTTCTTTGCTTCCAAGATTTGGGAGGACAATAAGCCCATAAAGATTTATAGGACTCCAGAGTTACTTATTGTCCTGATAGAGGGTCTACCTTAATTACTATGAAAGGCTGGAGAGATGTACTTTTAATGAATACATTTTCTTCTATATCAATAGTTTAATTCTATATTAAAAGCATATCATAGAAATTTAGAAAATGAGGAAAAACAAAGCCATTCACAATCAACACACCATTACTAATATTTCAACGCATTTACTTCTTATTCTTTTTTCTGCATATTTTCGAAGTGGTACAACCATGTTTACACATGACTGTATGTCTTACTTCATGGGTGTAGCTTCATAACATCATAAAGGCTTCTGACATGTTCTGGGCACCCGTGATGTCCTAGGTCCTTCACTAGGGGCTTTAAATGTATCTCATAATGCCGTATACCAATCTCAGGGCATGGTATTATTATCTTTCTTTTAGCAGACAAGACAATTGAGACCTGGAGGGGACACCTATATATCTTGACCCTCCTAAGTCTGTTACATGTAATCACATTGTTTCTATTACTATTGTTTAATCATTGGGTAGTGTTCTACTTATTCATTTATTCTGTCACATGGCTGCTTGTTATCATTTTAGATCTTTAATTTTTTTTTTTTTTGAGACAGGGTCTTGCTATGCAGTTCCGGCTGGCCTTGAGCTCACTTTGTAGCCCAGGCTGGGCTCAAACTCACAAGGATCCTCCTGCCTCAGCCTCCCGAGTGCTGGGATTACAGGCGTGTGCCATCCTGCCTGGCTTTTAATTTCTTTTGACATTGTACTTATGTAGAATTTGCTGCAATGAGCATCTTGAAGTGTAACTTTTTATGTAACTAGCATTTTATTTTTATTTATTTACAGTATAAGAACAATACAAACAATACAGAGTTACAGACAAAGTGGTAAGAAATCAACAATGGTTGTCATATTACGTACTGATATCTTCAAAGTGGTTTCTCAGGAAAACAAATAGAGACATGCAATATTGATGAAACAAGTAATCATTAATTTCCTTTCAGTAAAGCAACAGAAGACAGTAATACAACTGTTAGCTATCCTGTAAATACATTCATACATGATTTCCCCTCTTTCCCTTCTCCTTCCCACACCCAGTTGCCCTTTATTTTGAGCATTTTCCTTTCATTTCACAATGTCTATCGTACCTCCTAGTTTTTATTCACTCTTTCAGATTCTTACACTAGTGAGACAATATGTTGCTTACACATGGAGGTCTGATTTATTTCACTTATGAGTATGGTTTCTAGTTGTGACCATTTACCTGTAAAAGCCTCAAGTTTACCTTTCTTTATAGCTGAGTAATACTCTATTATATAAAAGTACCACAATTTTTTATCCAGTGCTCAGTGGATGGACATTTGGGTTGCTTCCACAATTTAGCAATTACAAATTGCCTCTGTGAACATGAGTGCACATATTTCTCTGTGATATGATGTTTTCAGATCTGGGAAGATATCCAGAGGGGCACTAGCTGGGGTGAATGGGACCTGTAGACCTAGTTTGCTGAGGAATCTCCAAACTGATTTCCATGGTGGTTTCACCTGTCTGCATTCCCACCAGCAGTGGAGAAGAGTTCCTATTTCTCCACAGCCTTGCCAGCATTTGTTATTGGTTTATTTCTTAATGCTAGCCATACTTACTGGGATGAAGCAAAATCTCAGTGTTCTTTTAATTTGCATTTCTCAAATGAATAATGATGTTGAACATTTTTTCATGTATTTATTTACCATTTGTATTTCTTTATCTGAGAAGTGTGTATTCATCTCAGCTGCCTATTTTTGGATTGGGTTTTTGAATTTGGAGGGGCTATTATTTTAATTCTTTATATGTTATAGTTGGAAGATCTTTGTCTGAGGGACAGTCAGCTAAATTTTTTTCCCAGTTTATGGGTTTTCTTTTTACTCTACTGGTGATTTCTTTAGATGTGCAGAAACTATTCAATAGGATGAGATCCCAGTTGTTGATTCTTTGAAGTATTTCATGGGCAGTTTGGTTTTTGTTCATGAACTCTCTGCCTACCCCTATGTCTTCAAGGTTTTTACCTACTTTCTCTCCCAATAGATTTAGTGTTTCTGTTTGTAACTAGCATTTTAAAGTGGCTTTCCAAAAGTGGGTTTCTCAAGCAACATTTTGTACTTTTATGGTTAATATTCCCAAATCACTTCTCAATGCATTTGTAAAAATTTGCACAAATTACCAGTATAATCGGCAATATAGGAGAGTGCCAGTTTCACAGTATCCTCACCACTACTGAGTTTTAACTTTTTCACTCCTGATAAATGGATTATTTTGCATATCCTTCAACATTAGAGAGGCTGAAACCTCTTCCGCTCCTCACCACTGCCTCCTTGCCCAACCTGGTGCTTTCCAGTTCCTTCTAGACCCGAAGCAGAGAGCAGCCTGTTGTCTGGGGCAGCTCTTCCATCTTCATATTGCCTTTCCTTTTGCACACTTCTAGACTGTATCTGTCGTCTGGGACCATTTTCTTAATTTACAGGCTGAGGTCAATCGATGAAGCTAAAGGAATTTGTAAGTCTAATTGGGAGAAATTATATTGTATTTTTACAAACAAGTCACTGGAATTTAGCATTCATTTTCATTGTTAATGTGGGCAAAACCCCACTGTGGCATTACCAGCCGTAACATCACTCACACACAGCAGTGCTTTGACACTCAGGTAGTTATGAGATATTGTGCTAGAACTTGTTTTGATGTTCTAGTAAACAAGCACAGGTGTCACCATATCACGCATTGGAGTTTCACATTCTTTAATAATTGCATATCAATACATTTGCTTTCCTTTTTAATCCCACGTTTTATATTTAAAAATATATTAATTTAAAAATAATTTCTAAGAGACGAGACCCATAGACCTCACTTGTCAGAACAAGAGGAAAGTTGAAAACTCCTTTCTTCTCACTACACAAGAATTCCAAGTACAGTGTAGCTATTACCCCTTCCAGGGAATAACCTTTAATTCTTTTACCCTGGGGTGTTCATAGTGACTTTACACTGAAGACACCTGGCAGACAGCACCTCTGCAAGTGACCAAGGTCAACATCACCAGAAGGAAGTGGAGATGATATCATGTCTTCCTGATATGATGTCTTGAGACGAGCACGTCACCCCAGGCCATTCTTCCCCAGAATCTATAACCCAGTCCAACCATGAGGAGCTATTAGACAAACACAAATCTAGGGACATTCTACAAAAATCGGAGCAGCATCTTCTAAAGTGCCAAGGTCGTGAAAACACAAAGGAAGACTGAGAAATGGCCACAGATGGAAGAAGACCTAAGTACTAACAGCATGCTACCTTGGATTCAATCCTGGCACCAAAAGACATCGAGAGAAAAACTTGTGAAAACTTCATACGGTTTGTTTAGCTATGAATGTTATAGTAATGCAATTTTAAGCTTTGAGAAGTCCTTTCTGGTTATATATGATACTAATGTGAGAAGACCCAGGAGGGCATATAGGAGTGCTGTTCTATCACTAAAACTCTTCTGTAAATTTAATATAATATAATATGTAAATTTAACATTATTCAGGGAAATAACATCCCAAACCTCCTGTACAAACCAGTCTCTCCTCCCGATTTCAAGCTCATTCACACACACAGTCATCCGTTCAACTACTGAGCAGTGCTTGGTGGTAGAGGGTAGAGGGACACGGTGTGAAGGCACTGGTGAGAGACATGAAGACACCAACCTCTGGGAGCTGGCAGCCTTCTGTGCAGACCTTAAGAACTTCAGGTGTGATGCAATTGCATGAATGCTTCAGTGGAGATTTGCACGGTACACAAAAAGTGTAAGAGAGAGAAAAGAAATAGGAATTTGCCCGGCAAGCAAAGCACTGTGGATGGATTGGAGGTGAAGGAAGAGGATTCTGGGAAATGTAGTTCCTAATGAACCAACTTGACAACACATTTCCTCGGCACCATCTGCTGAAGAAGCCACGTGGTCATACTCTATCACCTCCCTGTATTTAATTCTCTGTGGAGCTGCTGTGTTCTAAGTTGCTTTTGTGGCATCTCCACAGGGAAATCAGGTAAGGAGGGCATAGCTCATGTCTCTTTTGGTGCCCACTGCACCTCCAGCTCTCAGAACAGTGTCTTAATTCAGGCTACTACAACAAGAGTGATTTTATGTAACTGGGCGGCTTATGCGAACAACAAAAATCTAGTTGTTACAGTCCTGGAGGCTGGAAGCCCACCATCAAGGCCTGATCAAGGATGTCTGGTGGGGACTTGCTTCCTAGTTCCTCAATGGCCATCTTATTGTATGCTCACACGGTGGATGGAAGGGCGAAGGACCTCTCCGGGTTTCTTTAATAAGAAAACTGAAAGGGCTGCGCTCTTATGACAGAATCACCTCCCAAAGGCCTCAATCCCTGATCCATCTCGGTGGGTTCAACCAGCGCATTCCAGGAAGACAGAGACAGCGGGATGAACGCGCCCTGTCACCTTGACTGTGACAGTTCTCTATTTTTGGACCTGGTACTTACTGTTACACGCTAATTTATTTTATTAAAAGGGACTTAACAGTGTTGTTTTGGTGTTAAGGGAAAAATTCCCCCTCAAATTAACTTCAGTACAGGAGAATGTGCTATACGGATTCATGGGATTGTAAAGGGCAATCTTTTCCGTGCGGTGAACTGGTGGGGCTCCCGTGTGGGATTTATTGCTTTCTGAGTGTCAGTTGTGATCTCAGGCAACTGTCCCCCTTTGGAGGGACACCTGGAAACCCAAGTCTTCTCTTCTGGTGGGTTCAGATAGAACTGTTTTTGTGGAATTTCTATAAAAATCCTGACAGTAGAAGGAACAGTCCATAAAGAAAATCAAAGAACTGTTCAGGGTAGGAAGGAAAAATGGATATTAGCTGGGTAAATGTATTTTTCCACTAAGGATGTGCTGTGGAGATTGTGCGATGGTGTCTTTTTTTTTTTTTTAATTTTAGAAACATAAAAGTA